>JAJHUR010113675.1:0-11855 GCA_027495735.1 Lutjanus campechanus | reverse complement strand
GGCTCGCGCGCCAAGAAGGAGTTTGTGAGAGAGCACACTTGTAATTTGTGCTCAAAAGTTGATTTGTGTGCTTGCAAAAAGTATTTTTCTGTGCTCACAACATATTTTTCTGTGCTCACAAAATATTTTTCTGTGCTCAAAATACTTTTCTGTACTCAAAATATTTTTCTGTGCTCGCAAAATATTTTTCTGTGCTCAAAATCTACAATTGCTCGCTCAGGATTGTGGCACAAATATAACTCCATAGACTACAGGCAGGTCAGTCAAGTATCTGAAGTCTTTTACTACGAAGCCAAGCTGTTGTAACACCTGCAGAATGTGTCTTGGGGTTGTCTTGCAGAAATGAGCAGGGATGTCTCTGGAAAAAAAAAGACGTCGTCTGGATGGCAGCATATGTTGTTCCAAAATCTTTATGTACCTTTCAGCATTAATGGGGCCTTCACAGATGTGACAGTTACCCATGATACCATGGGCACTAACACCCCCCATACCATCATGCTGGTAACAATCTGGATGGTCCTTTTCCTCTTTAGCCTGGACGATGTGACGTAATGATTTCTGAAAACAATCTGAAATGTGGACTCGTCGACTGACCACAGCACACTTTTTCACTTCCTGTCAGTCCATCTCAGACGAGCTCAGGGCCCAGAGAAGTCTGCAGCATTTCTGGATGTTGTTGATATGTGTCTTTCTCTTTGCATGGTAGAGTTTTAACTTTTGTAGATGCAGCGACAAACTGTGTTCCTGAGACCATGTAGTCTCATTTATACGATGAAGTGGGTTTTTAATGCAGTTTTTAATGCAGTGCTGCCTGAGGGGTCAAAGGTCACAGACATTCAATTTTGATTTTGGGTCTTGCCCCATACGTGCAGAGATTTCTCTGGATTCCCTGAATCTTATGATGATATTATGGGTTGTAGATGGTGAAATCTCTTAAATTCCTGTGGTTTTGTGTTGAGAAATGCTCTTAAACTGTCTTACTATTTGCCTGCACAGTTTTTCAAGTGGTGAAACTCACCACAGCCATGGTTGTGAACGACTGAACCTTTCCGAGGATGCCCCTTTAATACCCAATCATGATACTGTCGCCTGTTAACAATTGATCTGTTTTCCTGTTGATTATCCAAAACAAGTGTTTCACAATTTTTCCAGTTACTCTTTTCTCAACTTTTTTGAAACATGTTGCAAGCATTAAATTCCACATCCGAACTTTTTTTTGGAATTGGAGTTGTGCCTCATGTACTGTTTTTTAAATACCGCACATTATTTGTTTTCCAGTTTGACAAAAGCATGAAATATGGACACCATTAGCTGACATTAAGGCACAATAACATCATTAATACTGCTAATCTTCTTGAAACATTTCCAGTTTCAGGTGGAAGTGGTGCTTAATTTATATTTTTGCCTAGAAATGTGCTCATCAGCTGAGCGGAAACATGCAGAAACTCGGAGCATCGGCTTCAAAAAGAGACACAAACCCCAGTGAGGACGAGATAGAAAGACAGCGGAAAAAAAGTTGGAGAAGAAGAAAGTAGACTGAGATTACCAAAGAGGGATCAAGAGACAAGAGGGAGGAAGAGAAAAGCCTGTACTCTTCTGTTCTTAAAAGAAAGTAAAGTATTAAGTGTGCGCTCTGGAAGAAGAAAGAGAAGAGAGGGGGGAATTGAGAAGAGATAAAAACAAGTGTTGTAAGAGAGAGAGAGGAAAAGAAAGAGAGAAAAGAGAGGAGCAGAGGGAGATGAACTCTTCCCTGAGAGCTCTTAAGCTCTTGTTGTGTACTGTGATGAGCGATAGTGTTTGCAGGGTTAACAGCCCAAAGCCCAGGGACGGAGGGAATACACAACACAAACACTCACACATACACACAGTCCTACAGGGAGGGCGACAAGAGCAGAGTGATAGTACACACACACACCAGAGAGGGATGAGGGCAGCGGCGAAGGCTGAGACCCAAGAGGATACGCCTGAAGACCATTTAATAGGGAAAGAAACGGGTGTTGTGGGAAAGTGGCAGAGAGAAACAGAAAGAAGAGGAAGAGGGAGGTCGAGAGACATGATAGAAACACTGGAAGAGAGAGAGAGAAACGGGTGGCCGTGAAGAGTGGAAATGAAGGAAGCAAACATGTTGTCTGTTCCACTGTCCACTGTTATATATCCCCGCTCTGCCAGAGTTTAAATGAACCAGTGAGTAGGATTTAGAAGCATCCAGGATGGGAATTTCACCTCAAAAACTTATCTGCCCTGAAACCACAGGCTTGATGCCCCGCCCACGCTACCCCAGCTGCTTTCACTGTTTTTTCCTCTGCTGAAGACTCGAGTTTGGTATTATGGGGGTTGCCATCTCGCTTTTTTGCAACCAGAGCATGCACAGTACCGACGAGAACGTGGAGCTGGTGGGTGACGTACAGCAACATCGGCGGTACTTGGTTTTGGTCCATTCGGCAAGAAATAATAGTGGTCTTTTTAAAATTACAAAGGTCACAGTTTCTGAAAATATTTAAAGTGAGAAACTGGCAATGTAGCAGCAGAATCTTGATTCATATTTGATCAATACTGTATAATTTGACAGTTTGATCTGAGTTTCATGAGTCCTGTGTGCTGCACTGGTCGGACTCACTGAGAATGACTTTGTCAATCAGACAGTAGCTCAGACGGTCCAAAAGCACGTCCGGCTTGATCATCTAATTTTCTTTAGGCAGGATCATAATTTACAAAATTAACATGATGCTGTACTGAAAAACACTTAAAACTAGAAACTGAGACCACAAACACTTGAAGAAACTGTTCACTGAGGTCATTAATTAACTGAGAAGTAGGGTCATTTTCTAAGAAGACGCCACACAATTGCACTTCTTTTTGGAGCCAGTGGAATCGCCCCCTGCTGGCCAGTAGAAAGACTACAGATTTAAGGCACCTCTGCATTGGCTTCACTCTTTAGCGCCAAAACTCTGCCCACTATGGTGACATCTAGTGGAAGGTTTTGCAGATTGCAACAAGCTTGCCTCACCCTCTCAAGAAAACTCAAACAAAAATCTCAGAGGGCCCTCTCTAGAGCCAGTGTTTGTTCATTCTGGGCTACTGTAGAAACATGATGGTTATTTTCAGGTGATTATACACTAATGAAAACATACTAGTAATATTATATTCCATTTATGCCATATTATCCAAAGAAAAGAAGGAAGTCTGACACATTGGATCTTTAAACTGCTTCACAGACGAGATCCAGCTCGGTTTGCAGAGACAGAAGTCAATGGTGCAAGTGTCTTAAAGGGGCAATAATCATTAGGGACCGCTCATGGTGACAAACCCACAGTGACTAATCATCCAACTCTGCAGTTCACCGAAGCACCAAGGAACTTTAAAATGTCTTTCAGCTCACTGTTTTAGCCTTACAGCCTGCAACTTTAGTGTTCTGGTTCACCCTCGCTGCTCTCATCAGTGTCGTTTCAGTCGCAGCAGGCAGATGTTTTCGCTGATGAACCTCTGACAAACCCTCTGTACACTAACTGCTAAGCACCAAACTGCAGGGAAACAGAGTTAGCGCCTAGCTGGTGAACATAGTGGAACATTTAGCAGCTAAAGATCCAGATGTTTCCCTCAGGAGTTGTTGGAGATAACAAAAAAAAAGCTAACATAAGAGTGACTTTTGGACTGGCAAACTTAGCTAACAATATTACCACAACATGACGTATTATTTACTGTATACTGTATAATCATATGTTGTTTTGTGAGCAGTGTCAAGGTAACTTCAATTAGCATCTTGTTAGGTAGCCATCTATTGTAAAATAATAAACAAATGAACCCTGTAACTTGTTGCAGCTTAAAATAAATTGTGTTAACTTTTTGTTTGGTTAGCAACAGAACTAGCTAGCTGTCTGGCTGTTAAAAAGTGATTTTACTTTCTTTTTTTTTTTTAACTGGCATTAGGAGAAGCTGGTGTTAAATCACTCGCAACTACAAAATGTCCAAGATGACACAATATAATCATAGACCTATTTCATTTGTATTCCTTGGTATAATCCTTGTGGTCCTTAATAATTGTGGAAGACTAGTACTAGCATCTTAGCTAGCATATTTGCAGTTACCTGGCCATCCACAATAGCTTGCAAACTAGCCATTAGGTAGCCCCAAGCTTTCAGCACCACGTATTTTGTCATGATGCTTTCAGTGTCGCCAACTTGGCAATTTTGTTTGTTTTGTTTGATTTGTCTCTTGTCACCAGCTTCAGTTGAAAATTACTAGTAGCCTTTCATTTTGTTGCTGGTAGTGTAAACATACTGTTAGCGACTTCATTTATTAAAGGTGACTAGCGACAAATTTAGTGACTTATTCTACCAACAGCGCTGAGGTTGCCTGCTCCTCTGGGGCCGTATGTACGCAGCTAGTGTGGCATGTGTGGCAGGCAGGACTACACCCCTCGCTGTAGGAGTGGGAGCTCAGTTGTAATGAGTTTCTGCGGTTAACATTCAGGCTCTTGCGCTGAAACCGACTCTGGATTGGAACTTTTCAAAGTATTAGTGAACTTCTCTCACCGTTTCCATCCAGATCTTTAGATCACACTTGCCAGCCCTCCCAGTTTTCCCTGGAGACACCTGTTTTTCACTGTCCTCTCCTGGTTTCCTTCCCCTACAATTCTCCTGTATTTCTCCCAATTTATGACAGTTTTCTGGCACTGTACAGTGTGCATTAGCCCTAAGAGTCTACTGTTCATACTCAAACAACAATACAGCTGCACCAAATGTTTCATTACATGAAAAAGAGCTGCTCACACCAGCTGTATGGCGGCATCCAGTGTTACTTAATACATCAATGCTCGCGGGTCGTGTCTAGAAGGGAACCCCAGAGCTGTGAAAGATCTCACAAGCGTTCCCTAACTCCCTTTTTTCCCCCCTAACTCTAAACAGGGTTTTATTTTTGTCTCTAAACCTACCCAGACCTCAGCCACAGTGTTTTCACATAAAACATAATTGAACAGAGACATTGAATAGACATTGAACAAGGTATGGCTAAATTTTGTGGTCTCATTGAGTTTTGAAAGGTTTCAAGATCCTCTCTATTTCTGAGGTGTCAAGGTTGACAGGTATGCTGTAGATTAGGCTGTTTAGCATCTTTATAAATTCATAGTTTGTTTGATCTTGTACAGTAAATGTCCAAATAGTTCGTTTGAACTTCGCTCTGACTTTTTCTTTCTGAATCTCTGGAATAAGGTCTTTCATGGAGTCGTGACAGATAAAAAATCTGTAAAAGAATAAGAAAATAACCTTAGAAATAGTTAGTTTGATCTTGTAAATCTTTTAATAATTTGTCTGATCTTCTGCCTCCCTTTGTAGATTTTTAAAAAACCTTTTTAACTTCAAATATATGCTGTCCCTGCAGTGAATTTGTGATTATTTGGCTAAAGATTTCTCCATCTGCATTTTATGTGGCTTGAGGTGATCTCTCGCCCACTGCAACCAACACACCCACCACGTTGTCAATATCCAGATGATGTTAGAGTGTTTGCTTTGCCGTTTTCAGGCATAAGAGGGCACTAATGTTGCAACAAACATTGTAATTCTATACTTTTGAGGTCAAGCCTTGACATAACACATATCATAGCCCACAGTCCCGCCCTTTACCATCACAACTTAATGCCTGTTCACAACCCTGACCTTGAACTTAACCTTAAAGCCAAGTCTTAATAAACAGCCCTGAACAAAATGTTGCAGAAAATGTCAAATATGGTCCTCACAAAATATATTGACGTGAACGCACGCATAGTTGGAGGCCGTGCTGAACATTTTTACTTTTTTCCTTCTTTGTAAGGATGGTATTGATATTTAGCACTTAGACTACATCACTCATGTTGTGTTAATGCCAATAAATCATAAGAAAGCAAATCAGATGAAGTGCGTGTGTGGAAAAAAAAAGAGCCAACTTTCATTTAATATTAAACAAAAGCTCGGTTATGAAACGTCTTGAAAGCCACATTCAATGAACACGAACACAGGCGGGGAAATTGATTTCAATAAGCTGTGAGTTCTCAGTCTGCGAGTGCACAGTTGTGCAGTTATGGCCAGAATGACAAACACACTGATGCAAATCCAAAATCAATCTTGAGACTGAAAACGCTGGTGAGGAGGATCCATTAAGTGCAGCGTCTGATGTCGCTGATCAGAGAAAGAAACATGAAAAAAGAAGATAAGGAAATCGAGCAAGAAAGCAGCTTGCTTTGCTGGCCATTTTGTTTATTCTTTTCTTCCATTTTCCACTTTAAAGTCATGTCAAGTGTTTTAATGAGTGCCGCAATGAGACTACATCTCTGAAAGCCCATATTGCTCAGAGGTAGAAGATCCAGCAAATCACACCGCTGTCTTCAACTGTGTAAAACAACATTCGCTTTGCTGTAATTGTTTACCTGCAACAGCTGAGGAATACTAACAACCTGATTATGTGGAAGGAGAGGGTTAATCGCGAGCGGGGATGTTATTTATTCATCCTGCAGGGCTCACGTTCTCTGCTAGCTTCCATTTTAAGAGCATAGACCAGAAAACTGAGAAAAAAACTATAAATATCCAAAAGAGTAGAAAATAAGATCGGCAGCATGCTTGTTGGCAAAATAATGTTTGCACATACAAGGAATTCAGCTTGGTAGTTTTCCTCCCTGTAGGTTCCCACTCTGCAGAAATCAATACAAAATTACACACCGCAGCAGGAAGCTGAGGAAATGCACTGGTGGGAAGCTATCAGAGACAGGAGTGGAGAAATTTAATAACAGTAAAGGCAATAAAAGAAGACATTGCACTGAGAATCTGGTGTAAAACGTGCCAAATACAAGTGGCAAAACATGGACTTAAATTTAATTGAGGAATAAAAGACGGTAAATATGTTTGGAGGCTTTTTGGATTTTGTTGTAAGTGCAGTTTCTTGGTAGCCGGAGTGGTTTCTTCCACTTACTGTTCCCGCTAACATGGCAGCTGAGAGCTGAAAAGGTTTTTTGTTGAATAAGTGAGAACAAAGAGGTGTGCAAAATCAGTACATGTAAACAAGTCAGGAGGTTCAACAAAAGACCTTTCCTCGAAGGCAGTTCAGAGACACTGTCGGGACTGCATGGAGATTATCTGTGTTGTCTTTTTGCTGAAGGGAGAGACGTCTGCATTGTTTATTGGGGAGCAGCAGAAGGTCTTTCGTTTTTCTCTTTCCCTTTCTATTTTGTATTAGTCTTCCCTTTTCAGATTTATAAAGTTACTGGTTCAGTTAAGACGGGCTGTCACACATCCGATGTCCAGCCTGCCCCTTATTATAACTAATATTTACATTTATTGTTGGGGGGGAGGGGCACTTCTAGTTGCCATAGTAACCAGAGCACTGAGCTGTTTGACCCCCTCGCTCAAAGCCGCACCAGGCCGCTCCGCTCATTATCGCTCCACGCTCCAAAAAAGGAAAATCTGCGTTAAAGTTTAGCTTTAGTTTAAACCAAAGCATTTAGGTCAAAACGCACAACAGCTCAGTGTATATAATGACTAGTCGGTGTGTGGTATTCAAGTTTTTGTATTAAGGCAGCAGGATAATTTACATCAGTTTCATCAGTGAGGATTTTTTCGACCACAGCAGACAGCAAACCGAACACCGACACACACTGAGGAGATGAAGACGGAGAGACAGTTCTGGACTGATCATCAACAGTTCAAAACAGTGTGGATGTCTGTGCAATGGGCACTTGGGCACGCGTCAGACTCGTGGTGTGAGCGGTACCTGAGCGAAATTGGAGCGGGATGGAGCAGGAGATAAGGCAATAAGGCTCCATCCTTTTAAAAAAGCCGCTTCAAGCTCCATCCGACCCTCCTCCGCTCGTGCTCCCGGCTCTCTCCCGCTCCCGCTCCGCTTACATGCTCTGATAATAACTGACAAAATGACAGGAGCAACGGAGGAAGTCAGGTGATGTAGAATAAAGTCTGCATAGACGGGATGCTGGGGTGGGTGGACGGGTCAAACACACCCAGACTTTAATGCAAATTTCAAATCCAAACCACAACCGTTTCACCATGTTAACCATGTGACCACGAAGGTAAAGTAAACCTGTTGCTTATACTCTCCAAAGTCATTTATGTGGTTTTGTGAGCCACTGGCAAACAACCTATTCTGTCGTAATGGTACGAGATGGTAATGGTATAACATGCCTCAGCATAACTTTTTAAAATGAGAAATTAAGAATATTACATAACCTTTAATTCTCATGGTTTGCCTTTTAATGCGGAAACAATTTCTACCGACTCAGTCCTGTTGTATAGGTGGTGGCGGTGACACTAAGGTCGGAGATGCGCTTGTGCACACACAGCGTTCATTTCTGTGGACATGCATGAGCATCACTGCAAACGGACGCAGGATACGTGAGGCAGCCATGGCGCGTGTGGATGTGTATAAAAGCAGGTATATCAGGCCCCCTCCTCCCTCCATCCCTCTAATAATTTCAGTCCATGACAACAATTTTACCACATTATAAACAGAAATGAAAGAATAACATCATGAAATTGGCACAATGGCATTTTAAGACTAATTATTCACAGTTCTGTGCTTCAAATCATACTTCATTTACTAAAACACAAACAAGGACAAGAGTTATGTATTCACCAGAAATAACTTCATGGGAAAACCTGAGCAGGTAATCGGTAGTGAGATGTTCAGAACCGAGGTGTTATTCCTCACTGAATAATTTCATCAAAGCACTTTGGTGCATGTGTCGTCATTAGAACGGAGCAGAAAAGAGACGCGTGTGCTTGGATTTTAAAAACAGGTGAGGTACAAACAGTCCTTAGTTACGTGACGTTCTTGGTCTTTGCACACATTTACATACGATAAATAACAGAGTTAATAATGGCATTGCTAATCCAAACTATGCTAATACACATCCTGCCTGCACACAGGAACCACACAACACACGCACACCGACACACACACACACACACACACACACACACACACACACACACAAGACAGTGGTCTTTAAAATAGAAACTCAACAAAGGCTAGTTACACTAATCACCTCCCTGGGGAGAACACAGAAAGGACTAAACATGCCTTTTCTCAGCCTTTTATGCACACACACACACACACACACACACACACACACACACACAGCTGCACGCAGTCACGTATGCACACGTATTGACACACCAATCAGCACCCACAACACAACCTCCAATCCCCAGCTAATCAACATGTTTCAAAGGAGGAAGACTGGAAGAGGAGCAGCTAATGAATACCCAAAGAAAACTAAATTTAACGGTTGGTGGGGTCCGGCAAAAAATAAATAAAGAAATGACTCCGGAAAACTAACTTTTGTGTAATTGAGATTAAAAATGCCCCATTTTCCCAATTGATGACCATGTAATTATCACGTTACGACTTATTAGCGATGGCTTGGTTTGGTCACGGAACATTTCATCCGAATGGGAAATAATTCCACTTGTTAATTACAGCAAAAAGGGGTCGAAATGAAGAGCCGGAGATAGAGCACACAGTGTCTGCGCTGAATATACAAAATATATTAAGACATAACTACAAGGAAATGTGCTCCGATGTTTTCTTGTGCGGCGAGGCTTTGCTTTGATCCCACTGCAGTTGTACTTGACCTTTTCTCTTAATCTGTGAGGTTTTGGGAGCCACTTTCGCCAAAGGGCACATCTTTGATTTGGTGCTCTACATATATATTACATGCATAATGTTGACATTTATGTACATGTATTTGTGAAATATGAATTTTTAGATTTAAAGTCCTGAGTGCTGCCTAGAGACTAACAGCGACGTGTGATCTATTAAAGCAATTTCCACAGCAAAGCGGGATCATCGCTCTCTGTTACAGACTGAATGAAATAATGTACAGTAAACACTATTACCCTGATAATTACAGTCATATTTTAATCTCCCATTCAGCAGAGAGATTAATAAATCTGTTGTTGCTCTGTTTCACACAGTGAATGAAAGCATGTAATTCATGCATATATTTACAGTATTTATATACCTGACTTGATCATAGTGTTGTAGTGTTGATATCTTTTGATTAAATCTGGTGCTGAACAAAGTATAAATATACATTTAAAGGAGGAGTATGTAACAATTGCACGTCCAATAATTAGTGCAACTCAAACAGTGAGTTGGAGCCATAAACGGTACATTAAACAAGTTGAATATCTATTTCATATACGATCTGTGGTGGAAGTGAATTGTCTGCTCCTGCTCACCAGGCTCAAGCAGGCTGCAGGCACATGTCAGGAGTGCAGGACAAGCGCAGCATCATAAATTGACAATAACAGGTGATGATGTGTCCTCCACTGTACGTTGATCAGCTGTTTATAACCTGTTATAACCTGTTAAGCCTGTTATCCTGGAAACAAAAGCCCGCTGCTCTGAAAATACACTCAGGACTCCGTTAAGATGTCGCTCAATTTTTACATTATCAACATCTGCTCCTTCTAAAAGATTAGTAATGATTTCTTCTGACTCATAAACAGACACTTACTCTGCATCAGTTCGATCTCTAATTAATGTGAAACGGGCAAACAAGAACACAAACCAGAACTATTTGCTGCAGAATAGCAAACAGTTTGCTGGGTTTGTTGAAGAAAGGATTTGTCAAGGGTTCTTTGCTAGATGAACAGTTCCATAAAGAACCCTTTCTATCCAAAGATGGTTACTGAAATCTTTCTTTGTACCATAATATAAAAACAGGATTCTCAGCAGAATGCCCTGAGTGGCTCTTGATAAAACTCTTAAATATAAAAAGGTTCTTGGTAGAACCCCCTGGGTGGATTCTATATAAAACTCTTGGAATATGAAAGTGTTCTTGGTAGAACCACCCTGGGTAGGTTCTAGATAAAACTATTGGAATATAGAAAATATTCTCAATAGAACCCCCAGAGAGGGTTCTGTGTGGAACCATTAAACAATAGGTGGGTTCTTCTTTAGAATCTCTCACAGGGGGTTCAGGGTGAAACCTCTCATAGATGGCAGTAGGTATAACCCTTCAAGTTGGGCTCTAGGCAGACCTCTCTGAGAAGGTTCCAAATAGAACCTTCATAAAAGGTTCTACCAGGAACCAAAAAGGGTTTATTGAGCACCTTTATTTTTGAGAGTGAGGAGAACGAGGAGGAGAAGACATCTTCTAGAGTAGATGAAACTCTTGGAATATAAAAGGGCTCTTGGCAGAACCCCCTTGGTGGGTTCTTGTTAGCACCCTTAGAAGGTGGAGAGATTCTGGATAGAACCCCCAGAGAGGGTTCTGGGTGGAACCATAACACAATAGACCGGTTCTCACAGGGAGTTCTGGGTGGAACCTTCACAGATGGTCGCCCACATGCGTACAGGTAAAGCTGAGGAACCCTTTATGTTCTAGTTAGCATGTTCATTTCTTAGAGTGAGGAGAACAGAGCTGAAAAGACACAAGAAAGAAAGACCTCAGGACGTCCACTGAAAATGTTTGAGCAAATGATGAGCGCTGTCTCGCAGAACAAAAGAAACGCTTCTCAGTTCTCCGTCCAGATCTCGTTCTCTCCGTTTCTGTCTCTGCATCACAATCCTTTCACCTTTTATCTTCTCTCTCTCTCTCTCTCTGTGTGTTCCTCCCTAACCAACTATTTATCATGCAGAGAACACAAGCAGAGTTGCTCAGTAATATCTGCATTCCTCCACCTCTGTTTTTCATATCTATTACTGTGCGTCTGTCTCTGCATCACGCTCCCTGCTACTAAAGATGGCAGCAGTGGCGCTCACTAATGTGTGTAAATGAGAGCGAGCAACAGGCTTTATTATAACTGAATGAAAATCAGCCCAGTGGAGCTGAGCACGCTGCGCACACACACACACACACACACACACAC
>JAJHUR010113673.1:1575-17824 GCA_027495735.1 Lutjanus campechanus | reverse complement strand
GCTAATGTACGTATATAAAAGCAGCCTCAGAAACTACTCAACAGTCAACAAGACAGAACTAATACATTAGAAATGCAAAGAGAAGAGGAGGGAAAGACAGTGCCTTACTGTTAACAGAGACTCCAGTCTGCAGTGTAGTTCGTATACACTTCACTGATAAAGCACAGAGTTGTAATATTAAGTCTCATGATCAAAGAAAGTTTTTATATTACATTGACACTTGACAGTGTTCATATCTGCACTGTCTCATGCAGCGGTGGACAAAGTACTCAACCTCAGTACTTGAGTCAAAGTATAGAGACTCCTGGTCAAACATTACTCAACTACAAGTGAAAGAGTTAAAGTGGTAGAGTACTTGCTTTTAAAAGTAAGCAAAGTACAAATTACTAATATCACAACACTGCTGTATTGTTTTCATGATGCATTTACAGAACCTTGTAACTCTGAAACCACCTAATGATGCACTGACTTGCTTGTAGAATCACGATGCTACACAAAGCCTGTAGAAACACCTTTAAAAACTTCAGCATAGAAATACAATCAAAAGCTTGCTTGCGCTTGTTACAGAGCGCGCCTGGATGACGTATTTCTGCTTTTACATCAATCCCAGTTGAATGCAGGCACTGTGAATGGTTTCCTTCTGTGAGGAACACAACATGTGGCCAATAACATTTCAGAAAAGAAAAAAACAGCAACAGACTTCAAAGCTACGCTTACTCAAAAAGTAACGAGTAATGACAACCTTCTTAGAAATGTAGTGGAGTCAAAAAGTACAATATTTGTCTTTGAAATGTGGCGGAATGAAAGTCAGAAGTTTCCAAAAAAACAAAAAAAACAAAAAAACAAACAAACAAATACTCAAGTAAAGTACAGATACTCAAAAAATATAGTACAGTATTCAAGTAAATGTACTTTGTTACTGTCCACCAGTGATCTCACATTTGTGTTGGTTAGTTGCAAGGGATATGTTCGGTTTACTGTTAACCAAAAACCTGAGCATGTTCAATTATCAAGCTCTTTTATTTGTGACCCAAACCAGTAAACAACATCGAGTGCTGCAGAGAGTGAGCAAGACAGTGATGAAGACAAATTATTATTCAATATATTTTGTGCCACTCATTTCCTTTGCAGGCCAATTAAATTTTAATGAATTCAAAAATCAAAGTTTAATTTGCTGACTAATGACAGAACTTTCTGGTCAACAGACAAGCCTGACCGAAATTTCAAGGCAGTCACTTTGGTTTCAGCATGACGTGGCAGGAACAAATTGAAGTTGCCAGATTACCCGGCAGTATTACCTGCTGCAGGCAGCGGCGAGTGCCATTTTAGATGTACAAAACGCAACATGTCAGGTCAACGGAGAAAAAACGGTAGTGGCAAAACACTTAGGTCTTTGCCTGCAGATTGATTGCTTTTCATTGTTGCCAGTTTGAATACTGTGATGCTCCGACCAGCAGCTTGGCTCAAAGTCCATTTGTGTGTGTATGTGTGTGTGTGTGCGCGTGTGTTTAGTGCCAAACAGCCTGGCCAGGATGTGTGGGGAAGCCTGTTGAATCTTGATTTGGTGTCTGTTGTTTTCTATTTCATTCTCATTGGTGTGTGAATGGATAGAGGTAACTGGAGCTGGTGTGATCTTGTGCGCTGATATTCAGCCTGTTACAGTTTGCTCTGACAGGTGAGGGTTTCGTGGTGACTTGGTGATTCTCATTAAACGGCTTCTTCTAAAACAGGGAGCCAAATATGCGCGAACAAAGCAACATCTTAAAGAGAAAAATTCAGCACTTTTCATGTGGATGTCCAGTCAGTGCTGATGGTAAATGTAGTCAAGTGAAGCAGGAAAGTCCTCAGTGCTGCTATATTGACCAAGAAAAGCTGAGTTCTTCTGCTCATGGAACCTTGGCGACAGTGTCTACATACCAGGATGCATTGCCCATGCCCAGGTTGCCAAGTATCACCTAGCCAAAGGATGTCAAACTCATTTTAGTTCATGGGCCACAGCCCAATTTGATCTCAGGTGAGCAAAGCCATTGCAAAAACACATTTCATAATATCCTATAACATTCACACACGATTTCTACAGCCTTCAGCATGTACTATACAGCTTTGATACTGATGCTATTTCGTTAGCAACAAGGTTCTGATCTCTCAGCTTCGACTAAAAACAGGAAGGCGCATTTAAACGCAGCCTTCTAATTTTATTCAAAAATAAATGTGTTTCAAAACAAACTGACTGTCTGTTCTCAAGAACAATGTTTAACCGTGAAACAAGACAGTATACAAAGGGTCGTGTTACAGTTCCTCAACCTAAAACCAATGCTATGAAGAAAACGGTTTTGTATAGAGTACTGTCTTTTATTACTCAAGCAACAAGAATAGAAAGTTTTAAAAAGCAATTAAAGAGGCTACTATTGGCTAGAAGCCAGCAAAATATCTCATTTTTTCGGTCCCTTTATCCCTGTGGTTTTGTGAAATATAAGCATTTACTCAGCATGGTCGTAGATACAACTGTTAGTATGTATTTAGGTGTTTATGTAAATTAGGGATGCACCCATACTGACGCCAGCATCGGGTATCAGTCCGATGCTGTCCTCACGCACTCGTACTCGTACTCATACAACTTCTCGATACCACATTACCAAAAATAGCCGCTCAACACAAGCAAACATCTAAAGAACCGATGTGATGTAGAGTTCAAAAAGTTTGCTGATGCTTGCCTTCTTTTTTGGTCGCATCGTCATTGTCAGGGAGAGACTCGCTGTGCTCAACATCATCCACTAATGACCGCAGTGACTTTGGCAACTGTCCATAAAGTTCCATGTAAGTCCATGTAAAACTGAAACTAAAACACAGAGAGCACATGTAGACCACAGCCACCCGTTTTCCAATAAGTCCCGGTGGGCGTAAACTAGTTGGATGCCTCGACTAATTAATCCGAAGACGAAGAAAAAACACCGCTGCCACCGGTCTGTAACCGTCTTTTCTTGGTAATAAGCTGCTACGACCTGTCTTCGTTTACTCTTCTTTATTCTCCTGTGAATCTTCACCAAAACATCCTGACAGCACAGTGCACACACAACTTCACTCTTTGGGGTTCACAGCAGGGTCAACACAACTGCTGCACACACGGCACCACACTCATACCTGTTCGTAGCAAGGTTTGTCGTAGGCAACTGGACTTCTTGAAGACGTTTCGCCTCTCATTCAAGAAGCTGAACTGAAGAAGCTTCTTGGATGAGAGGCGAAACGTCTTCAAGAACTCTATCAAGTCCAGTTGCCTACGACAAACCTTGCTACGAATACCATGACCTGGATGACTGAGAACCTTCCCAGACACTCATACCTGTTCCCCCCCCAAACAATGGCAGGTAGGAACTAATTAGCTCTTCGACAAGAGGGACACAAAGAAGAAACTTAAATACTACACATGTAAATGTGTCATTAAAATACTAGTTAAAGTGCTGTAAATGATAATGAAATAATTATCATATGTAACACCATTTGTAACACCAACCCTAATTCCACAAGTCCATAATAATGTTGTGTAATTTTCACTGAATTACATCATGTAGACAGTAAACTGCACATAGCTTCATAAGGAACACAAAAATTAGTAACATAACTTACTACAAATAACCCAAAAATGTCATGTGTAGAGAAACTATGGTTACACTAGCAGCAGGAAACAGCAACAACAATGTCTTACATTTAGAAAGTGAAGAACATCTGATGAAAATAAAACATGTTTTTAAAGTTATTGTAAGAACTGTAATGGCATATGGCATTAAGTACTCGTATCAGTACTCAGTATCAGCAAGTACCCAAATGTCAGTACTGAAAAAAAGTGGTATCAGTGCATTCCCAGTGTAAATTAGTGTGTGTATACTGGCATGAGATTGTGTATGCATATTTTATATTTTAATGTAAATATATAGAAACATAGTTTGTGGAAATGGTAGTTGGTTTTATAATGTCTGTTTTTATATACATTTTTATAAATTTTATAATGTTTTTATAAATACTGCTTTAATTAGGGTTGGGGGTTGATGGGAGATGGTGATGTATTTGTATGTACTCTACGTGAAAACATAATGTTACGTTCTTAATATGGACCCCAGGAAGAGTAGCTGTTACTTTGTAAAAGCTCACGAGGATCCAAATAAACAATCAAAACAGACCTGCTAAAGATTCATCATTCATCCTCTGTGTTCTCAGTTGTCCTTGCAAGTTCTCGTATTTTTCGACACGGTGAGTGTGATAGTGATCTTGAATATTACATTCACCGAGCGCTGAAAGGTGTAAACACACCAAGCACATTTACCTCTGTGAAGAAATAGGAAACATGTCCAATTTTGATGGAAAACCTGAAGCACTTTTCTCCTTTTTGACAGAGATATTTTCCACTGGCAGCTCCAGCATGAACAGTAGCCAACATGTGACAGGTTGTGTCACATGACCTGTACGAAAGCACATTATATAAAAATTCTTATTATATTAGCCAGCACAACCGCCAGTGGACAAATCAGGAGTATCAATGCATTTTATTAAAAATTTGGAATTAATGACTTCTCTGCAATCTTCACACTATGCAAAGTCATGCCATGCTAGGACTGAACAGTTAACTGAAATTGCAACGTAGCCTACTGCAATTTTCTAATTGCAGGATGCAATATTTGTTAAAGGGATAGTTCACCCAAAACTTAAAATTCAGTCATTCAGTCTGCTCATCCTCATGCCGACTGAAGGTCCACAAAACACTGCTGGTGACCAGTTTTTGTATGGAATAAACAACCCCCCAAAAAACATAAAATGCCTCCATACTGCTCATCTGGTGTAATCCAAGTCTCCTAAAGCCCCGACATGCCAAGCTGACATGAAAGATAACATTTACACCACATTTTTAGCACAAAACTTCACTGTAGATCCTCAGCTTAGAGAAGCGTTTATGTGTGCACGCACGCCGTCTGAACTGGGTGTGCGTGGTGCGACTGTGTGCGCAGTATTGAGGCATTTTATGTTTTTCATTTTTTGTGTTGTTTATTCCGTTTTTAAAGCTAGTCACCATTCACTTACACTGTTTGAGAGATTCTGCAGCACTGTTTTCCTGTGAAGCTCCGGCAGTGTTTTGTGGACAAAAAAAACAAAAAAACAACTCGACCTTCAGTTGGCATGAGGGTGAGTAGATAATGAGTGAATTTTCATCTTTTGGTGCTGCAGGACAGAACTGAGTCAAAACAAACTACAATGTGTGTGCTCATAGTAATAAAAGGTACAGGTTACCCAGCACAACAGTGTTGCTCCTTGATGTGTTTTTAATAGTTTTTGGATAACAATGTAGATCTGTGGCACAGAAAAAATAAGATACATCAGACATGACTACAGTGCTTTTCAATCAGATCAATTAATTGTTAGGATTTAATCATCTTGTATCGTGCCTAAATTTAGTGGATCATGGAACATAACATGGAACTGATCTGCCGACGCTCCACATTTAGATGAAATCAAACTTTTCTATGGATGTCAGTTTTTGAGCCACAACAAAGGTCAACATGTGCAACAGAATAGTTGGTAAGACTTGTTTTTAGCCTTGCAGTTGTGGATGACTTGTGGCCTCTAGCAGCTGGTTAAGGGGAGTGAGGAGTCAGCAGGCCACATCTATGTCAAAATGTCATTTTAAATTCAATATTGTCGTGTTGCAAAGATGTCTTGGCCTGTCATTTTCTCCAGACTTAAGAGAATATCTTTGTTTGGCACAGACCTCTGCAAAATCAAATCAATCAAAAATACATCTGTCAAAAATATTCACAATTGTATATTTTTTTTCCGAATCGTTCAGCCGTCCCTGTAGCTATTACTTTGTTGCTAAGACGCCCCCTGGCTCGCCAGAGGTGGAGACTCAAAATCAAGCTGAAATAGCTTGTAGTTCTTCCTAAATACAAACATCACCGCATGCAGTAAAAAAACAACAGATTCTGCAGCAGGAGAACTCAGCTTTCTTGGTCGCCCAATGAGGAATTTATTGCTTCAATTGACTTCATTTGCCATCAACACTGATTGGACATCCACATAAAAATGGTGAATTTCCCCTTTAACCATTACTTAACAGGGCTTTGGGGCAAGACGAGCCGGTGTAAACCGAAGACAAATCAAAACACTCTGTTTACTGCATCCAGAACCGCCATAAAAACCCAGTGACAAGTTAGTCTTTCCAGCTGAATGACATGGTGATAGTAGCTTCTATTACAGCTAAGAGATACAACTCACTAAAATGGACTACTAATTGACAGCTTGTATTGGCTCTGTATATTAGTGAGCAGACAAGTGTCTTGAGGGGGCTTTTCATGTGCCGAAAGATGCCTGACATGTTGGAATTATTTCCCCATTGGTTTTAAAAGCCAAACCTTAATTGTATTACTTCAGCATAAATTGGCAGATATGAAAAGAGTCGGCGAAGCGACTGTTCACAGTGCAAACAAAGACGAGCGAATCAGCACGACCATGTGCAAATAAATCTAAAATTTCAGATTACCAGCGAGCATGCCGAGCCTTTGCCAGGTAAAAACCCCCAGAAGGATACAAGCTCCAAACAATTACAATCAATTCTAGGTGAGCGGCACTGTTACCACAGCAGAGCGATGCATGAATCAGTGATATGTGTTAGGTGGCTGTCTGGTTGGGCGAATGTAATCCAAGCAGCTGTTGCATTTAGCACTTCCAGTAAGACAAGTGAAGAAGCTACGAAATGACACATCTGCTGCAATTAGACAGAAAATATGAAGAACTTTTCCAGAAAACTAAGTTTTAACTCATAAATTGAGCTTCATAGCAGCCACATGGCACATCCAATTCATGCCAAATGTTCCTCGATTACAGTGTCTGCAGTGTGTGGCAGCTGAGGGAAAAGCAGTAGGCCTGTTTGCACAGAACTACCTTTGCAATAGGGAAATACTGATATTATATTGATATCATGCTATGAAACTAGACATTATCTTAATTTTTGGATTGCATTATATCATGATATGGCATAAAGGATGCATTACAGTAAAGTGATGTAATTTTCTGAATTTACTCGCCTTTACCCAGTTATATATCCACATTACTGATGATTATTTATCAAAAATCTCATTGTCTTAATATTATAGGAAAGCACCAACAGTCATCCCTACAAAACTGTCACACAATTGATAAAGATCAATGTATTTGATAGGGCTGGGTATTGTTAAGAACCTCACGATTCGATTCGATTTCGATTCTTTAGGTTTCGATTCGATTCGATTCGATATTGATTTAAATTCTTCAATATCGATTCAGTAAGAAGTAGAAATACACAAATAATTAAGAGTACCTGTTGGCAATTTTTAAATATTTATTTTCATGCCCATAACACATGTGGTACGTTACTTCACATCTTTGGGCAATAAAACATCTGAAAATAAAACATTAGCAGCACCATAATAGCTCACTTGTGCATATGTAGTACAAAAGTAAAAAACAGTTTATCTTCTGTGCGCGGACAGAGCTTGGCGGTAGTTTGCAGACAAAGGCTTTGTCGAGTTGCGTCTGTTTTGAATCCACAGGTTTAGCCGCGGGTTGTTGCAGAGCATCCGCATGGTGTCGGATTAAGTGATTCCGCAAGTTCGTTGTGTTACTGTTGTACTTTAATTCTGCCTGGCACAACTTACACACCACCCTACTTTTGTCTATTTCTTGTGTTCCGGATTTACACGAGAATCCAAAATGAGTCCAAACGTCTGATCTTAAAGTGATACTCCACTATGCGAGAATAAGCCATTTTATATGTACTCAACACTACTCACCAAGTGTCCGCAAGCCGCAACATTAAAAATTAACCGCAAAAGACACACTTGGATTACACCACACAAGCAGGATGGAGACATTTTGTGTTTGTTTTGTGTGCTATTTTTAACGTTTTATCCGTGGTCTCCATTCACTGCCATTGTACTGGATGAGGCTGCTCTGCTTCTTCCTAAAACTCCAGGATTGTTTGGTGAACTGAAGATCTTCACTTATCATCACATCGGATAGTGGTGAGTACATATAAAATGGCTTATTCTCGCATAGTGGAGTATCACTTTAAAGACTTGCTTGCCTTCGTCGCCATATTGTTGTTGTTTGGTCGCGTGCAGCCTCCGTCCTTAAAACGCGAATCACACGAAGATGTTGCGCACAGCGCCCCCAATGGCCAGGAGGTGAATCGATTCAGAGGGTTTGCTTAATCGATATTGAATTAGGGGGCGGATAATTACGATGCATCGATTTTTCGATATTTTTACCCACCCCTAGTATTTGAGGTATTAGGTACAAAAAAAAGTCTGAATATTTGATTTTGTCTACATTGCCAAGCCAGACTTTGCAGGGTTTCAAAAGAACAGCTGACTTTTTGACGAATTTGAGCGAGATCAGAAAATTGATACCACTCTCAGGAAGCAAGAGCCTGGAGACGGTTAGCATAAAGACTCGATGCAGGGAGAAACGGATATCCTGGCTATCTGGAAGTTGCTGGCTTGGCAGTTAAATAGGTTTCATTTTTATTTTTATTACATGTTATTAAGTCACAGTGAAATTGTCCATTCAGCTGCTCTGAACTGGATTGAAATCCATCTCACAACTGTACACTGTTCTCATATTTAGTTACTCAGATATATGTCGCATTACAGAAGCTAACAATGCTCTCCTGTCTGTTTCAGTACGACTTCAAACATTGGATGGAGGCTGGCTATGCTAGGCCAACCTAATCTTTGCTATATCTTTCAATTTTGTACAGATTAGTGTGGTAAAAAATATAAAATTTTCAACACATATCGATTCTGAATATTTAAAACCTTTTCAATACTCATTTTCTGCAATATCGATGTACAAATACTAGCTGCACTCTCTCCTCTCTGAAAGCGGCAGAAGAGATGTTGCGGTTGGGTGGCGGGGACGGTACAATGAGGCCGGTGTCCTCTCTGTGTTACTGTGTGAATACTCAACACCAACTATTGCAGCTAACTACTATGTGTACTCTGTGTACACAGTAATACAGGGCAAGCTACCTACTGTAGCCAGTTAGCTTTACCCTTAGCAAGGGTAATTACTAAAACGAGTCTGTACGGACTTTACAATGAACACACTTAACAACGACTACACCAGTGTCTTACAACTTTATCAAGTCGCGACCCCCCCCCCAGAATAATCAGGTTGGTGTTTGCGACCTTTCACAAAAAATATAAAATATATCCCTCAGTATTTTCAGTTTTCTATTTTATGTTAGAGAACACAAATGTTACCTTTTCTTAGGTTTTGCGTCTGTTCAGGAAGTGGTGGTTTATGTTGGTTGGTTGAGGCCAGCTGTACTTAGCAAATCTTTGAGCGTTTGTCCATCATACTGAATGTCATTAAATGGCTAATGTCAATGAGAGCTGCTTCCTGGCTCTCATTTCATGCTGCTTGCCACAATATTTATGTTATTCTTAACAATCTTCCGGGAACCCCCCCAAAAATGATCTCACGACCATCTTAGGGGTCCCGACCCCCAGGTTGAAAACCTCTTGACTAGCAAGTGCAACGTCATGAACAACTGAGAGAAAATGCTACATGAACCTTATAGCTGTAATACAATGTCTATCGGCAGCGACTTCTGCATCAATGAACCTTAAACAGTCCATGCGACAGCTCATAACACATGAGACGAAGGAAGTGGAAACATACCCATAATTTCAAAATAAAGATCTCTGATTATAAACGTCGGAACATGAAGAATTCAAAACATGATATAACTAAAATATTTTGGCTTTAATGATAGGGGAAACACTGGATTTATCATTTAATAAAAATGCAAAATTTTATGGTTAGAGTTGTGTCCATGTCCCCCATTTTATTGAAAATTGTACTGAATATCAATATTTTTCAAGGGACTGTATCAAATAGGAATTCCAGTATTATGATAATGACAAGTACAGACATGATGTTCCCATTTCACTCAAGGCAAGAGAGCAATGCAGCATATTATTTGTGCCTTTGTTTGCCCTTAGCCTGAGAACAAACATAAATGACAATGAAATGAGGCAGAAAAATAAAGCTCTAATCAAGGCAGACTCAGCTGTAGGCTCCTGATAGCGAGGCTGTCACAATTCACATGGCCTCACCAGGATTGATCGCACCTTAGCAACGCAAGAATCACTTGGAAATCTTTCAGTCCCCCAACGTGGCAGATGTGAGGTGTTGATTACAGAGTCAAAGGTGTCATTGAAACAGCTGGATCCGAAACAGCAGCAGCCCAGAGCAAACGGCTTCAGACTGCAAATACCCTCCTGAAAACATGATAAACAATATGATCTCAATCCATTTTTTTTGGTTTGTTTTTCAGTCAGACAGCCTCTAATTTTCAGCGTGTTTGCCAAGTGGATTGAACCGTCATTAGTAATGAACCACACTAAACTGATTTAAGCCCTATTTATCGGATCGATCTCAGTTTGTACATGTTAACGATGAATCCTCTGCACGGCAAAGTTAAAGCAGTCACAGGTTTCCACAAGGGTCTGTGCTTGCACCAATTCTATTCACCCCATATGCTTCCTTTAGGAAATATTACTCGGAAACACTCCACAAATTTTCACTTCTATGCAGACGATACCCCGTTATATCTATCGATCAAGCCAGACAAAACCAATCAGCTAGCTAAACTTCAAGCATGGGACTTAAAAACCTGGATGACCTATGAGTTCCTGCTGACGACCCCAGACAAAACTGAGAATATTGTGCACCTCTGACACAGATTATCTTAAGATAAGATATTACTCTAGACAACCCTAACCCTATTATGATTACTGTCAGTGTTATCACCACTACTACTACCATTACTATTACTTTGAATATTACTTTGAATCTTTCTGTTTCAGGCCCCTACCCTTAATAAACAGCCTAGATCCGCTCGAAAAGAACGTTTTTCCTTGCCACAGTCACCTCAGTGCTTGCTCTTGGTGGGAACAATTGCGCTTATAAAGAGTACAGTCCAGACCTGTATTATGTAAAGAGCCCTGAGATAACTTTGGTATGATTTGATGCTATACAAATAAAACTGGATTGAATTAAAATGTTGTTTTACCTCCAGAATGTGGTGGTGGGCCGCACAGCAGAACCACTCCTTGACCTTCACGCACTGACACGGAGCTTCTTCTGTGAGTCTTGAAGTTTTCCAAGTCTGTAAATAAAAAAAAAGAAAAGAGGCAGTCGGTAAAACATCCCCACCAGTCAGGGTCTGATACATGTGATCCTTGAACACATGAAAGCGCCGTCATGAACAAATGACTGTTTTTCTCGCTGCACTGTTTTTCTTGCTTCTTTACTCCTATCCAAGGTCACAGCCTATGGAGCCTAAAGCAGCGTGCAGCAGGCGGGGAAACACTCACAACAGGTTGGCAGTTTATTATAGAGCTCACACGGATAAACACAGCACACACCCACACAAGCACAAGACACTTCCTGGCCTATATTTCTCTGGACTGTGGGCAGACTCTGAAGCTTAACCCTGACAAATACAGTTCTTGTAAACTCCAAGGGCCAAGGTTCAAACCCACACTGCGTGCGAGACAGCAGTGCCAACCACCGAACCACTGCACCACCTTCATAAACAAATTATATACAAACACAACAACAACAGCATTTTTCTCCCTGTATCTACGCTCGTGTAAGAAACATTTTCAAGAGTGAAAATTCTTTGGGCGGTAAACAGCCTTTGGCTTCGCCTCAGGCCAAATCACCCCCTGTGTGCGCCTGTGTATATTGTGGATATCCAAGACTCACTGTGATGGTGCCACAAGTATCAGAAAGCAGTGAATTAAAAGGTCCCAATGGGGACTTTTGCTGGCAGAAGACAGCAATGAATGGTTAACAAGTTTTAAAAGTTGAGAATTTAATGGACAGAAGCCCTGCCAGGTAGAATGAATAAATGCTAAGAAGATGAATAAACCCTGATTTCAAATGTGTCTCCGACAGAGGTTGAATCGGAGGGATTGTGGGAGCAAAGCAAAATGCCCAGCATCCTAAAACAAACAAAAACTACAAGTACACAAGTCTAGACAATATCGTATGTTGCATTTAAATGTATGTCTAGGGCTAAGATTTGTAAAGATCTGCAGATCACTGGTTTTATGCCCTGACAACTGTCATTTACATTTTCAAATTCTTCTTTAAAACCAGTCTATATGGGATCAAGTGTGATATAATGGACGATAAGCTATGCTGTGTCATCTTTGAAGAGTGGTAGGTGGGGCTGGAGAGAAAAAAATCACCAATTCTACCTTTTCAATTCGATTATTGAAACTGAAAGCTCATTTCAATGTATTTTCATTTCAATATTGAAACTGAGACACCCCTACTTTACACACTATATTAAACTAGTGTCGGAAGGCTGGATGCTTTATTGTGAATATGAATGCAGATGAGCAGTAAATTTGTACATATAAATATATATTTACCTATTTACAGTCTTCCAGATCTCTCGGCACTCTTCCACATTGGGACTTTTGCTTCTGGGTGAACAGTGTTGGAACCCATCCGCTATTTACTGATGAAATATCGAGGCCAAGACTTCCTCTTTCATGCACTGGACATTGTTTACAGTCCAATTAGCAACTTTAGGTGCAAGAATGGAGGCTGGAGGCTAATCTCTACAAACAGGTGCAGAATGCAGATAAAAAAAAGTTAATAAAAAGCTAAACTGTCATCAGACGATAGTTGATGGGTTCCAAGATTGCATTTCAGCCAGTGTTTTCTGCCTCTTTTGCTATCTAAATGGACTGCACGCAACCAAAGCCCACTCAGACATTATTGGTCAATACTACTCAGACTACAAACCAGAATGCTTCCGATACCAACGTCTTGTCCTTTGCAGACAGATTCTGAATTTATATACAGATATCTGTTTACAGAGATTAAGGCCTGAATAAAAAACTGCTGCTACTGTTGCCTCAACTTTTAATTCTATACAGTATGTAAAGGTTGCTAGTTTTAGTTTTTTATGGAATCAATAAAAACCTAAACAAAGCAAAAAAGCTATAATAATAAGTGAAATTCATCACATTTAAATTTTCAATGCAAAGAGTTTGTAATTTAACCTTTTGATTATTGTTATTTTTTTACAATTCTTTTAGAGAATCTGACCAGCTGCATGTTCTGTATATACATCTCTTCCCACTCTATTACTGACAACATTTTCATAAGGAGAGGACCTTGTTTACTGTAAATTGCGGTCGGCCGTGTCTTGTTAAAGCAGAAAACAACTCGTTTTGGGTGTAAAAGCACAGTTTAAAAAAAAAAAAGGAAACTGATCTGCTCTTTTAACTACTGAGATGAGAAGATGATGAGCCTGCTGAGACAGGAATAAACCTCAGGACTCGAAGATATCACTTATTGAAAGCATTCTAGAAAATCTTAACAAACAACTGGGTGCTTTAAATGTTCGCAAATGATCAATCGCAGTTCCATTCATGTTGAAGTCTTGGACACGGGTCAAGTTTTCTATCGCAATGAAACCAATTCATGCGAGTTTCCATCCAGCCACTGTTATGGGAATATTAGTGGTGTGTGCATCAGGATAAACTGTTGGTGGTGCAGATTATCCAACTGGATGCCAAAGAAGAGGGGGCAACAAAGTGATGTAATCAAGCGGCAACCTCCTCCAGTGGGTCCCCATAAAGCCCCTCATTAAAATGCAAAACTTTACAGCAGAAATAAAAATCTTTACATCCTGGTGCAAAACATTGTTTTGGACATACTGTATATATAGCCAAGTTCTCCATACAAACTTTACTGGGGTGAAATTTTATATAACCGACCCTTTTAAATTAAGTTAAAGGTAGAATTAATAAGATTCATCCGAGCTGTTTGTGATGCACCAGAAAGATGAGAAGTAATGATTGAAAGGAATTCTGAGTTAATTTTTTTTTTTTTTTTTTAGTTCCATATCATGCTTTTAGGGCTAATGATTCCTTCGGCCACGGCTGTGGCGTGTTGTGGCAGCACTGCAGCACATCCCAGAAGCAACTCTATGCTCTGCTCCACTTCAAATACACGCCAAGTCTATTTTTGATGGATGCCGCGTCAATCTGCACACATCAGATCGAGCAGGCAAGATGTCAGACACAGAACACTGGAGAGAATCAGTCAATTTTCAAAATAAAAGACCCTGTGCAGATCGTAAGAACAGACAAAAAACTATGTAGCCTTCATGTGCAATGGAGAATCACAAAGAGCAATGAAAGAGGACCAAATCAACTAAATGTGAGCAAGTCAAAACACGGACCTGCAGCTTTGTGGAGGATGGATCAAAACTGTGGCGCAGTGGAATCAACAGGGTTAAAGCCATGCATAATTAAAGGTGTGCCTGCTTTGAGTGACAGGTGGGCGCCGTCACAGGTGGCCAGCCGCTAGGTAACCGCTTCATTCAGAGCCACCACATTGTGGACCTAAGAGTTATGTCACAGATGTTCCGCCCACTATTTATTATATTGACTGTGATGTGATTAAAAAAATCTCCAACTCAAATGAATGGAGACGATGTTGAAAACATGATGGAAACATGTCATTTCTATTTGTTTCATGTCATCATTTGGGGGAAAAAAAGGTAAAAACTCTGCTGTATTTTTTCAATTTCATCATTATATAAATTCCCTCTCTATTACCCAAAAAAAAAAACATTTTCTGAGCATCACAAGAGAACTTTGTTTTCTGTAAACTTCTTGAAGCAGGATAAGACTCATTTTGGATGTGCAGGGACATAAAAGCTGGCAAAAAAAAAAAAAGAAAGAAAGAACTTGCAACTGATCTCCTTTAAAAAAAAACTGAAAACATTTTGTTGAAAACCTACAAAAACCGAAGATTTTTCACGCTAACTATGGATGTAATTAAAAGAGCTCAGATGAATGAAGATGATGGAAAATGTGGAAAACATGATGGAAATATGCTGTTTCATGTACTAATTTGAAAAAAAATAAATAAATAAATACCGTCCCCTTGTTGCTGGATTGGATGTTTTCATCTGCTGCGGTTTTTCTTCTCTTCAGTGGAAACTCAAGACAAACAGGTCACATGCTTCATCGTACGTTATGATTAATTCACCCAGTCTGTTAACACCGCCATTTGTGGAGGTGATCTGAACGTCCGTCTGAATCCTAAATTAGATTCTTCTAAATTTTGTATCCACCAGATGTCATCGCTTTTCAAAAGAGTAAATTATTTGATGCGGGACAGATGGAGGGATTTCTTCCTTACAAACCGAAAATATTGCACTTTGCTGCATTCAGTTTTTATTGACACACCAATTTTTCCACCTCAGTCAAGCGTAAAAATAATTTGTTTGGTTTTTTTTATCTCAAATTACTATTGTTTTTTTTAATGGCAAACTGAAAGTGCGCATGAAACCAGGCGGATTGAGTCGCACTCACTGGTTTCCTCCCAGTGCTTCAGGACGACCTCCTTTATTTACACCACTGTCACATCCAAGTAAAGCCTCCTCCCTTGTTTTCATATTATCTGTCTGCTTTAATTTCTTCTCCAGGTTTTAAAAGTCATATTCAGCGAGGCGTGTTGAACGTAACAGGGAGACGTACACCTGCCAAATAATTGCACGCTGGAGGAGACACAGTTGAGAGGGTGAGAAAATGAAAAGAATCAGAACTATTACTGTACTCTGCACCCTGCTCTGGTAATTGTATATTCCCGATAATGAATGGAAGTCCTGCATGAGCTAAATACATTATGGAAAAAGAAAAAAAAAAAAGAAGAAAGAATTGAAATCAATAGTGACACACACTCGCTAATATGAGCCAAACAACAATCTGCAGCCCCGCTGCTAAGCGGAGAGGGGTTGCTGCGGTGGGTCACACATGAGGGATTTTAATAGCTCCGCTGGTAATCAGGTTACCTTTCATTCATCACGCCCACCACCACCACTGAACATTACAAAGCTATTCCTGGTGTGGTTTTAACAACACAAGTACTGCTGAACTGAACTCATTTTCTTTTGACAATTGATGGGAACAATAGCGGGTCATAACAGCTTCCAAGCATCCGCTGCACTAATGAAGTAAATCCTCGGCAAATGTAATTCACACATCGCACGGAGGCTTCATGTCTGCGCTGATAACTCCGCTGGGAGGGTGAAAACATGTTCCTAATAATATGAACAGCTGTTTGACATTTAAAGGATATAGCAAGAGAACATGAGTCAATTACGACTTGTGGTTATATA
>JAJHUR010113672.1:1120-13080 GCA_027495735.1 Lutjanus campechanus | reverse complement strand
CCCAACTGGGACTGAAGAGAAGGAAACAGAGATGGAGGGTGTGGGCTGTTACCAGCAGGTGATTTGTGTGTGTTGAAAAAAAAAAAACATGTTCTTACCACACCGTCTAAGGTGTTATTTTTCCAGCATACTTTACTCAAACGAGCAGGGTGCATTTATTTATTTGAATAAATCAAAGCAGTCGTACTTCAGTCCTTGACAAACTACCTCAGGCACATGTTTTGTAACAAGACCTGGCATGTAGAGATAATCTAACAGTAACAACTGGTGTAATGTGCATGTAGCAACACGACCAGTGAATGCTAGAAAAATACATCTGTACTTGTAAGATCTACATGTACAGATGAGAGAGACAAAGACAATAAAAGGGAGATATATTCTTATTTAAAGAAATCAGAGACATTAGATAAATGCTCCATATTCATTTGGAAGTGTAGATCATGTTCATAGTTTAAAGGGATAGTTCGGATTGTATGATGTGGGGTTATGTGAGGTACTTATCAACAGTCAGTGTGTCACCTGCAGTCGTACCTGCCAACACTCCCATTTTCCCCAGTTTCTCCTGTATTTTATTGCCGTTTCCCAGCATTTTTTCATGGGAAGCGTAATTTGCAAGGCCCTCCGACTTTATTATGAATAATCCTCATAAACTGATCCATAAGTTTTGTATCTTTGTCTGACACAGGTCTAGTTCAGGGTGCATGCATTGCCCCTTCAGTTTAGTATTTTGCACCAACAGTTGAAATTTGAATAATAAATGCCAAGCATGAGGAGGTCTGACACATGGACTGTGCATCTCCATGCGCACCTCTGAAACAGCTGTGCCAGTCACAGTTAAACATGATGACGACAGCTCAGCAAGCAGAAATATTTACTTCAGGAAATGCCCAACGTATCTGGATGGTTAGACATAAATACACATCATCACAAATCTGTGTGATGAGTGTGAGTTTACATCAAGTAATAGAGATCTCAATAAATAAAGAAATGGATTTGGTGATGATCACATTGGGTCGATGCTATGTTTCACCTGGTATGTGGTCACATAATTTAGTAATTAATATTACACAACAGCATTTGGTGTGTTTAAAGTATAAAAATAAAGTTAGAAAAGAGATGAGCCCTGGTAACTGGAAGTCTCCTTCATAAAAAAGCAGAATATCGAATAACCGACCAGTCTGATGTGTGTAGAGGTCTGTATGGTCATAATGTATCAGCCTAGTGTTGTTTTCAGTTGATTTAACGAAGGTTAACACAGTGAGCGGCAGGCGCAGCACATCTCAGAGGCAGTATGTTCATCAACATACGCAAGGGGAAGCATTTAATACAGTAAAAACAGCTGCAGACCCTCCCAAAACAGAAGACGTAGTTTGACAATGTTGTGAAGTAGTGAGGGATCATGGGAGTTGTTATCTTCACTTTTAAACAACCACCACACCTGATGAAAGTCTATCTGATATGACTCATGTTCATGGAGGTAATATTAAAGTTTTATTCACAGTACATTTAGTCGTATTCACAGACTTCCTTCCTCACTGTCTGATGTATCCAACACTGTTATCTTGAATAAATTGAGTATTTCCCTGCATCTGAATATTGTTGGGAACATTATGCAACTCGACAAAATATATAACATCTGTTTTGCGTTTTTAGCTATTTTAATGCGGAAATGTTAAATTTTTTTAAAGTTTTTTAGGTGGACCTTTCTTCTGTGTCTAAAATACACTTTCCCAATGACCCCAATGAGGCATTCATTGTTTAGCTTCTGAGCTGGTACTCCTCTCTGCTTCTCCTAACTTGGTGCCAACTGCCATCTACTGTAGGTAATACACTGACTATCAATAAATACCTCATACAACCCTGCTTCAAATAATCCAAACTATCCCTTTAATTATGCTGAATTCAGAGCTGTTGTACTGCTCATGTAATCTCACCTACATGTAGATCCACATGTGCTGCAGGAGGATATTCTTCCCCCCAAAAAATAATGAATTGTGAAAAGAAAAAAGCAAGAAGGGAAAGATATATGGAGATGATGAGTGAGTGATTGTGCTTCCTATTCTTAGCCTTGCAGTGGGGAAGCAGGACTAATGATGCTTCCTGACCTTAATGCCTAGCGCTCAAGGTCAGCCCTCCACTGATGCATCGTGGGCAAGGTGTCCTGGACCGCTGAGGAGCACTGCCAGATTGAGTTTGTTGTTGTTGTGGTTTCCTGTGACTTTGCCCCAGAATTTATCACTGCTCTTCCTGAAAGAATAACAGATATAATCACAGAACAAGCAATTTATTCAGCAGAGCAGCTCTTAGGGGAACTACAACATTTGTTCTGCAAGTTACACACCCAATTTTTCACTGTTTCTTCGAGCTATGCACTGATAATTTCACACTAATGCTGATGGGAAAATGATGTCAGAGAGACAAAGCATGCAGGACTTTCAAAGAGACAAAGCTTTACATCTAGTTTTGATGTAAATGTCCAACTGAACACATTTGCAGTGATAGTGAAAGCCGACATCTTTTGGTTGTTCACGGTCAACAGTCGCCCTCATCCGACAGTTGAAGGTGGTGTATGTGAATGTGCTGTGTTGTTCACACTTTACAAGAGCTAGCTCAAAGTTCAGTTCACACAGATTAAAATTAACCATCATGTCCATTTTTTTTGTTTTCTCCTCTCCTGTAGTCTGGTTCAAGTGCGTCTAGTTGATGAGAAACGAAGGTAGCTGGTCCTTTACAAAATGCTGTGAGTTGGGTGGAGGGACTTTGCGGCTGTGTACGCTTTATTAATGATATCTTGTGATCATCATTCACTTGCAGATATTTACTTCAACTCGAACTGTTGTTTTAAATTCATTGCAGACGATGGTGTTGATGTTCATAATAGGGATGAAACAATAGTCATTTTCATGATAAAACGCGAGAAAATCCCTGACGATTAGTATAACCATTTACAAATTGTAATTATCTTGATAACTGCCGTGCTTTGACAAACTGACAGTGAATACTGTCAGGCATCAACCAAAGTTAGTCACACTGACACAGCAGCAGCCTGGGTTTGTTTTGCATGCTAGTGTTGTCAAAAATATCATTACATCGATAAATATCCATACTGAATATTTGAAATGCTTTCGATGCTCATTTTCATGAGTGTCAATAATCTGTTACCGACTGCACTTTAGCCCTCTCATAGCCCCGCCTCCTCTCACTTATGCACAGTGGTTCTCGTCATCTCATTGTCTCCAGTTCAATCTGCTGTCATGTTATAGCTTTGTTACAGTTATCTTTTAATAGAAATCAAAAGTTTTATGCTGTCAGTGTTGGGTCAATTGAATATCGATAGTTTTCAAGGCATTGTGTTGAAATTAAGAAGACTACAAAGGACATGATTCCATTTCTAAACATTGAGAGGTTTTCAATATAAAACTTGATATGATTTCAGTATTTTTATCAGTACTTTTTGAACATTTTCAGCACATTTGAATAAAACCATGATAATACTGATGTCTGTGATAATTCACTATGATCATGACGTGAAATTTTCACACTGTTTCATCTGTTGTTCAGAATTGTTTTTTTCAGACCCAGCGTCCACAAAACGTGAGTTTTTTTCCGTTCAGAAAACAAATATCGATACAAACTACCTTCAGCGGTGCCAGGTCAGGTGCCACAGAACTCATTGCAAGAATTAACATTGCTCCGGTTCACGTTCATTAGTTGCAAAAAAAAAACAAAAAAACACTTAGTTCACTATTCAGCAAAAACATGAGCACATTAACATGAGCACACACGCTCTGCACTGTGAATGCGGAGGGTATTAAGTCTTAAAGCACTAATATGAAATGAATTAGTTAGTTAAAAGAACTGAGAGAAATGCAGAATGGTGACTTGTCACTGACCCCATGTAGGCATTAGGTGTCCACAGTCGGTTCTTTTCCAGCATGGCGACAGTTTCATTCATAAAGGTAGACCTGATCTCATGAAGGAGAGGTTTGTGACTTTTACTTTCTTTTAAGTTCTTTGAGGATTATATCTTCAACATGTAAAAGGTTCTATAGAATCTCCTGAACAGAATTCTTGACAAAGCACTTAAGGGTCCAGTGTGTAAGATTTAGGGGGATAATTTGGTAGAATATGACAAAAATGGAATTTAATATGTATAGATAAGTTTCATCAGTACGTTTCATTGTGTTTTTGTTACCATAGAATGAGTGAGCTGTTTATCTCTCCAGGGGGTGCAGATCCTCTTCCATGGAGTCAGCCCTGTTGCACCAACATGTTTCTACGGTAGCCCAGAACTAACAAACTAAACATTGACTCTAGATGCAACCTTTCACGTTTTTCACGGCCACTATTCCCATTGATGTAAGTGAGGTTTTTGCAAGCTGCAACATCAGCAGTAGATGTCACTAAATTCTACATATTGGTCCTTTAAAAAGTGAAGTCCTTTAGATTCATTCGAAGGTTACACACAGATTTACAAGTGAGGTGAAAACGCAATAATGGTGGCTTGTTTACTTCAGCCTACAACCTGGATTCATTTATAGTCCAATTGTGACAAAACCTGAGCAAATGCAAATGATGCCTTTTTTTTCTTCACTGATAGATTAGAAACAGGCTGTGTTTGTACACTTTTGAGAGTGTTTGTCTCCCCTGTCCTGGAAGAGGAGAAAGTGCATAAAGAGAAACAGAGAAAAAGAATTTTAAGACAAGACAAAACAAAGGAGAGGAAGAATAAGAATGAGAAGCAGAGGAAGATGCAACTGGGAGGAAGGCTAAATGTTGACTGGAGGGAGAGAGCATCAGCCTGTCTCTCTTGCTTGGATCATTAATTTGTGTTCTAATTAGCAGGAATGCCACAGTTGGAATGTGACGCCTGCATAAGGACGAGGAGCGGGCGTGTGTGTGCGTTTGTGTGTGTGTGTGTCCCGTGTCTGTGACCTGCCCTGGCTCCGAGTCTCCTGGCTTGTTAGAAATGACAGATTGACGCTCTCCTGCACCCCCCACCCACCAGGCCCACCCCATTCCTCTACCCATCCCACCCATCTGCTCTGGAAACACGCCAGATCCTTAGACCCGTCTTGTGTTTACGCCGTGTGGGCGGTTTGCGTGTGCGCGCGTCAGTCGGTTCAGTTTTGTCACCGCGGGTCTGGTCGGACCAGTGGGGGAGCTCAAGAGATTTCTAGTCACGCTTTTGTTGCATCCATCATTTTTGCTACTGTGGATGCCAAGGCCGAGCTGGTTTTGTTGATATAAGCTGTTTTGCCTTTTAAGCACATATTGTCCAAACTGAGGCTGTGCTACACAACACAAAATGTCTCTGACATCTCTCAGCAAATCAAGTTTGTTTGCTTAAGATGCACATTACGAGTCCTTGGATTCAAACTTACAAAAGACCAGTTGCCAGCTGGGAGAAACTATGTATTCAGCTGAAACTGGTTGAGATTCCCACCCACTAACTGTCTTTAGAGTTCTGTGAAAGTGCTGGAATTGACTTCATAGGTCACTATTCATTTCCTGTGTTTTCTCTCTCTCATTGTGGATAAACTGCTTCAGCCAAGCTTTTCATCAGCTGTCCTCTGATTTTTTTAAAGACCCAGACGGTGCAGTGAGCCTCGCCTCCCCAGGGCCTGAAAACATTCATTTAGATAGTGCCAATATCCAATCTTCCAATACGTTTCTTCTGGACATATCTTTAAGGAAAAAAACGACGGAGAGAAATGTATCACTGTTGATATCCTTTGGTCAGTGACATCACATTTATAAAGGCTGTGCGTGTGTGTGTGTGTGAGCGCGCGTATGGGCTGTGGCATGTGTGTGTGTTTACTGAAGCTATTCCAGTAAAGCATCTAGCCCAGGGACAGAGGAGAGCTGCCCCACGCGGTAATTGAACCACAGATCCTGCTGGACTATTAGTCACAAGTCTCGGTCTGTCCAGAGCCTTTTATCGCTGTTGAATCAACACAAGCCGTGTGAATGAGAGCGGGTCAGTAATACAAATGTAGCGATCATAGCAGGGACACAATTTTCTTTTATACAAATCTGCTGCTACAGGTTGTCTGTCCCTGAGAAAAACTGTCAGAGGTTTTCTTTTACAGAAGTCACACAAAACACTATACTAAGTTCCGCTAACGTGGCAATTAGATGAAAACAATTTGTTGAGATTTTACCTTATTGTTCATACCAAGTAATCTATTTAAAGGATAATTAAAGTTTATTACAACGCGACTATAATCTCTGTAGATTTGGCCATCATTTTGCTTTTGTTCTGAGAACATACTGGCGCCGTGTCTGGAACCTCTCAATTGATTTTTGATTTCCAAGGGGTTATCAACACAAAGACCAAAATGTCTATGGACACAATGGGATAGACCTGCAACCAATTACCTAAACGAAAACAGAGCAACAAAATATGTGCCTCAGGGCTGCTTCCCAGCAGGGCACAAAATGGTGGCAGCCTGGCAACAACCTAGCCTGTATTGTAGCTAAACAGAACACTAAAATATGTTTCTGAATACATTTTAGGTGGAAATAGGCAATACAGTAACAGAATCTTGATTCATATTTAATTAGCACTGCCTAGTTAGACAGTTTGATCTGCTGACAGGACGCAATTGGAGACAAATCAGGGCAGTGAAACGTGTGACATGTGACTTTTCAAGTCTGGACCAGTGACGCTTCTCTGTCAAACATCATCTAGAACTCTGTCTGAATTGAAGAAGGGAGAGACGTGTCTGCCAGAGCAAATGGAAGTATATGAGCTTTGCAGATTTGTCTAAAACATTGTACTTAGTCAATTGCTAAACATTTGGATATACAGAGGCTTTGCACTCAGATGATAAGACAGGGTTTAAACTCAAATACTTACTTGAAAAGGAAAATGAAGCTGAACTATACATTACATTACTAAAAAAGTTTTATTACAGTTTGCCTACTGCTTGGTTTCATTGTTTCTTGTAGCTTTGCAGTTTTACTGTCTAATAAAGGATCATTATTAAAATTACAGGTACTCACTTTTGGTTTTATCTTCAAATAAAGTGGTTTAGATTGCTAGACTGCTCCCAGAGCTGTCACTAAGTTCCCAGGTCTTTGCAGTAGAGCTACACCAACAGCCAGGTCTGTGTATCAGCCAATATCAGGTTATTATAGATATATCAGTTTTGTATATGGCTGATAAGTAAGAAAGAAATTCCTATTTGGAAATGCCGATGACATGTTTGATGTAGTCATATTTTGTTTAACAGAGGGCAATGACAAGTTTGTCTTTCAGATCTTCAACTGTAAAATGTATTCCTCTTGATCACAATTCTTTAACCAAATTTAAAGATCCGGTGTGTAAAATATCAGGACGTCTACTGGCAGAGAATTCTAAAAATGGCCATGTTGAATACGTTTCTACAGCGGGGTCTCATGCGGCCACTGCATTCTGCTACACCTACTTCATCATTTTCGGATTTAAACTTTAAAATTGGTATCAGCTATTATCAGCAGCGAACTCAGTGAGTACTATCTTATCAGAACAATAAGTGAAGCTGTGAAAAGAGGTGTAATAAATCTTAGATATCTCTGGTTGTGCCGTTGCAGCCAGTATTGCAAATCTGTTACCAAGACAGCTTAATGGCATTATGGGATTTTCAGGATATTTGCACCTTGATCTAAAACAATCAGCCAATTGATTGATTAGTCGATTGACAGATAAATAATCTGCAATAAACTGATAATTGATTAATGATTTTTTTTTTGATTGATTGATTTTTGTTCGTTGTGTGAAGGTGTGAAGATTTGCAGCTTATGTTTGTCTCAGTGATGTTAGTGTTTTGCGCAATAATTGCACCTCATTTGACATTTTTTGTCTGCCGGAGCCATTTGTTGAATAAGGAAATAAAACTTAAAATGAGAAAATAACAAGGGAAACAATGAAATGAGGGGAAAGAAGAATAAAAGTGTGTGTGTGTGCGTTTTGTATCTTATTAATTATGAATGACTGTTTTTACAAAATAAGACACAAGATGGCATTACCTGGTGTTTTAGGAAACTGTAAATTTTTCATTATTTTCTCACATCTTTTAAACCAAATGATGAAATGAGACCAAACGAGAAAATAATCTGCAGATGAATCGGTAATAAAATAAGCATTAGTTTCAGCTCTATTTGCATCTCTATGATAAAGTAACTTCATTTTAAAATATTTAATTAACTGGTTTCAACACTTGAAGGATCGTCTTCATTAACACTGGATGTGTGTATGAGTCATAAGCCTCTCTCCATCAGGTGCACAGATATGTTTCTTTGAATGTGTGTAAGTTGGCAACTGTGATCAAGGGTGGTGTGTGTATGTGTGTGTGTGTGTGTGTGTGTGTGTGTGTGTGTGTGTGTGTGCACATCTGGGTGTTGACAGTGACCAAGTGATCAGCCACCAGGCAGCACCCTGCAGGTGAGATGACCTGAGCTAAAACAAAGCGACTGTCCTATCAGGTGGAGAGGGAGAGAAAGAGGAATACCGCTGTCCTCAGTAATGTTTTCGGCCTGATGGAAAGACAGCGGGCAGGCAGACAGGCGGCCCGGAGAGATATAGGCCTACTTACACCAGTGGATAGCATGACACAAATAACCGCAGTAGACACAATTGTCTGTGGAAAGACAATCCTGTGTTTCTCATTTCTGTTCATATCTACTCTGATATTGGGTCTCGGAGTGTGAAACCAAGTCGAATGATGGAAAGACACCGTCTCTGGAGGAGGGAGGGAGTGTGTGAATGAATACTTCGGACAGTTCTGGATGAGTGGAGACACTGACAGCTTCTCTCTCTTTCTTTTTTTTTTGTGTCGCGGCCTCTGTCTCTGTCTCTTTTCCCCTCTCAAAATATCATTACTGCTCTATTCGACTCCTCTTCGTCTCTGGAGAGGTTTTTCTATGAAGTCCAGTACACACTAAGCAGTCGTTGGATTGATTAGGTTTCTATCTACAGTGCACACCCGCCCCCCATCTTGCAGCTCGTCCTGAGGCACAGAATGAGAGCAGGGCCGCTGGTCAGCACTCTGGTTTTCTGTGTCCAGATGGTGGATGTGAAAGATCCCAGTTAGGGGTCCCAATGCTGCGTCCTTGAAGCCGAGTGATTTATACGCTGGCAAAGGCATCCAAAAGGCAGGAGAGGAGAAAACTTACTATACATTGTGCGCTAAAATGTGTACATGCTGTGTTATCTTCCTCAGTCGTATCTATTGTGCCATTTCCTTTTCTCTTCAAATTACTCTTAGGCTGGCTTAATTTAATCTAATATTAGTTCTGATCAGATTTTAGGAAAACTAGGCTTAAAATCAGTAAATCCACATTTAAAATTAAGCAGAGCTTTGTTGCACAATTTAAAATTAATGTCTTTAGTAAATCAAATTTTTGTGAAACCAAAATTAAATAGAGTTTAATCAATATGGAGATGACTGTTAACCCAAATTAAATAAAAAATAAGAACAAATCTGCATGCTATCCAGACCTAGTAAGTATAAAAGAAGAGGGGAAACTGAAAATTAGCTTGCTGCATGTTCCTTAACAAAAATGTAACACTGTTTGCTAGCTAGCTAAAAAGTTAACAAAGCATTGTATAGTTTACTAGCAAACCAAGTTAGCTAGCTAAAAAGTAAAAATGATTAATTAAATAAATAAACAAATAAACAATCTAGTTTGCTAGAAAGTTAACAAAACATTTACACTGTTGCTAGCTAGCTAAAAGTTAAAGCATTACATTGTTTGCTAACTAGCTAAAAAATAATAATTTTTTTTTTTTTTTAAAAAGGTATACTCTTTGCCAGCTAGCTAAAAAGTGAAAAATGCTTTGCTAGCTGCTTTAAAAGCTGCTTTTAACCATGCGTTCACATACACACCACTAAGCATCCCTACGCATCATGGCTGCTTCATGTATCCTGGGTCCATTTGGAGCGATGGTTGTGTGCGTCCTCAGAAATTAACACTACACATATGTGAACGCAAACATGTGAATAAACAGTATATCTCCGGCCTTAAACTTCCTCAAGTGTAAGTGTAAAGTCAATACTGGACCACATTTTAATTTGGAGTTTAAAGTTTTGGTGGAGTTAAATTTAATCTTGTTTAGAGTAAAAACTAAACAAAGGTTTAAAGAGAGGTTTGAAATTAATCTTTCCTAATTTTAAGTTAGTTTAAAGACGTGATACAACATAATTTAAAGTTAAACCATGATTTAATTGGATTTAAAAATTAATCCTTGTTGGTGGTTATTAGAGCTAATCTTGTGCTTTCTATGCAAATAATACCACAGGAGCCTTGTCGCTTCAGCCTCGGTAGCAGGTGTGCGATTTTCTGTGTGTGCATAACCTTGAAGTGAACAGGGGAATGTCGTTGTGCCCTGCTGCCAGCATCTCTGAGGGGTTTTATTCATTGGCACCTCCTACTGTTTTCTCTCCAATTAACTCTGCCATCAGCCCCGGTGAAGACGGTCTGCCCCAAACCAGAGTGCCACGTATCCCCTCGTAGGTTTGAGCTCTGCCCCCACTGAGCCCCCTTCAGCTCCACTCGGCCCCACTTGGCGTAGGCCCCAGACGCAGGAAGAGCATCCCTCACAGCAGGGAAGTAGCAGACATGGAAATGCTTAGGCTTTTCATCTTTGTCTAATCATGCTATTACTTCCCAAAAGTCGACTCCCAAACCAGGGAGAGAGACTGGGAGGCCTGAGCTCTGGCAGCAGGATGAAAGGGAAAGGAAGGATGAATGGTGGGAGGGAATTAAGGATGAGAGGCTGAAAAAATTAGGAAGTATCAGGAGCTTGTCACAGTTCTGGTAATGTCAACATGGATGGTAGTGGAAGGATGGATCGATTCTGCATGGTCGATACATCAATTCTCAAACGCTGCTCATCGGGTATTGATTCCTTTAAAAGAAAAAATTAAAACATATAAATTCAAAATGTGGGTGGCTGCATCACCTCCAAACATTTCAGTACTTTTGTATAATGTTTGTGCCAATAAACAGCCCTGGCATTTTTATGTAACTGGCCAGTCTGACATGAGACGTTAGAGCTGTCTCACACTTGCATGAGAAGGCAGAACTGAGACGTAACGTGGCCTGGTGCAACTTTTCACCTGTAGATAAAAATATACCAAGATACATTGTTTGTGACAAGAAAGTGCCACAGCAGCAACATCCAAGGATGGACTGGTCATTTGGAAACTGGGCTCGACTATGCTGTTCAGATTGGGTCATCACTGCATTGATAAGAATTTTAATAATAATAATAATAATACATTTTAATAATTACAATAATATTATGTATAAACATGGTTTCCCAAAACATTTGAGACTGGCTCAACTGTATCATTTAATAAACACTCTCACCGTGATCCATCTCGCAAGTGCAAAGGTCAAATGTGGGCACAAACTTGAAATCAAGCAAGAATTAAATTTAATGTAACACCACTCTGCTGCTCTCCGGTTGTGTTAAATCATTGTCTGTATACATCAGTGACGGTAGCAATTATAGTGTGTGTTCACTGTTGCAAATTTCTGCATTCTAGTCAGTCTATATGTTTTTATCTCAAGCTTTTTAAGTTAACATTTGGGTGTGGTGAGTGGTGGATTTGAGGTTTGATTTGATTTGAGTCTCCATGACCTGTAACCTCTAAATTAACACACCCTGAAAGCTGATCAAGAACAGAGAAGATAATTATTCATTTATTATCATTTTATCATAGTATTTCTGTAGAATAGGCTATTTTTTACATTAATTAACACATTTTTATTACAGTTTTTGGTAATAAATTGAGTGTTAATGGCCAGTGTGTGCCATGTGAAAAATGGAAAGATGAGGAAATGAAGGAAGAGTATGACAGCACAGGGATGATGGATGAATGAAGGAAAAACAGAGGCAGGTATCAGGCGGTTGTTAAAACTCTTGTCATGTCATAGTCATGGAACTGTAAAGAAATAAAAGTACACCA
>JAJHUR010113668.1:634-11205 GCA_027495735.1 Lutjanus campechanus | reverse complement strand
AGCGTTTCTATTAATGTTTATTTTAGCTATTTTTGAAAATTCGAATAAGAATAGGTGGATGGAAACCCCACTAATGACTGATTAGGCTATAAACGTTGATTTTACAAATACAGTGGTCACTATTTAACAATACATCATTCTCTTACTCCACACTCCACAACAAGTTATCAGTCCTACAAGTTATTGATTACATGGCTGCGGGCCACTTTTAGTATTCGACCATCTACACTGGAGGCTCTTGGAACAGCAGCTCCGGTGACATGTCATCTTCACTGTCCGGCGTGTTCCCACCAAACGCGAAGCGAATTTTTCGCGCGACGAGATTAAATACAAAGTCAATGCAAAGACACGATTGGACGCGTCATTGCGCCGGGCGACGCGATGAACGCGATTGCATGGCGCGATGGACGCATTGGCCGCGAAAATCACTTCCATCATGTCGCCTGGCGCGATGACGCTTCATCGCTCGAGTTGAAATAATTGAACTTTTGTGGCGAATTCGCGTGAAGACGCTCCGCGACAGCCTATCAGCGTTGAGAACGTTACCGACGTGCTGACATACGGACGTCCTGGTGTTTCCTTGGCGCTCAATGATGGAGGACAAACTTATTGTGGCCGTGACCGCTCACCCAGAGATATATGACTGTTCCAGTCCCCTCTACAGGGACAGTAACAGGAGGGACCGGGCCTGGGTGAGCGTGAGCGAGGTGTGTGGAATACCTGGTAAGTTCTGTATCTGTCTGTTGCTTGATTGCAGCTATCGGTTGACGTTTGAACTAGCATAGCCCCAGTTAGCATAGCTGGCTTTACCGATGTTGTAGCCCTTCCGTGTGTGTGTGTGTGTGTGTTCAGCAGCTGTGTGCTGTGTGTACAGACAACTATGAAAACCCCATATATCATATATTATAAAAATATATCATAATTCATACACACACACACCGACCGTAACCAGTTAAATTGAAAACCAGAAGGGCTACAACACCGGCATACTTGTCTGGTTCATGGTTCAACAGTTAAGTTAATTAATTTACGTGTGGTTTTTCAGTTGAAACATGTAAAAAGAAATGGAAGAGCCTCAGGGACACGTACTTAAAAGAGAAGAAGAAGGTGCCAAAGAGCGGGGCAGCAGCAGGGACAGGCAAAAAGTGGAAGTACCTTGGGGTCCTGTCTTTCCTCGACCCCTTCATCACCCCAAGACAGACGAGTGGGAACATGGAGGAGGGGGTCGAGGAAGATGGGACCCCAGAGCAGAGTAGGGATTCGGTGGAGGACGAGGGAGAGAGAGCAGGCCTGTCACAGAGAGGTTTGTTTAAAAATGAAGATACACACATCATGTAAAATATATTTTTGATAAGAGGATAACTGACTTGCAGATGTCTCAGCAAATATATTTCTTTTTCACAGCCTCAACTAATCATCATTTTCAAAAGTTTTGTGGAGATTAGGTATTACTATGGCTAAACTGTGTGATTTATGAGTGTATTTGTACAATGCTTTTTGACACTGAAAATGACGAGACAGTGAATACACCGGATGCAAACAAAACTAAACATAAAACTAATACATTCTTGTCAATAATACAGAGGAAGAATATCGGTTTGAGGATGAGGATGAGGATGAGGAGGAACCTGCTGTCTCTCCCCCGGCTCCCCCGGCTCCTGGTTCTCCACCTGCTGCTGTCCCTGCTGCTGCCTCTGTTACTTCAGTGGCGAGACCACAGATTGGTAGGTACATGACAAATGTTAGCATGTTTTTTTTTTTTTTAATGGTCCGAGTATAGTCTTTGCATGTTCTTTCACTATGACAAGACAATATTGTGATTGCCTTTCATGTTTGACTTGAGTTTTTATCTGTTGCCTGATCACTGCCTGACACACGCATGCACACACACACACACACACACACACACACATTTATTGGATGCAGTATAATATAATATGGTGTTTCTATGATATACAGGGAGAAAGAAGACCCAGAAGAGGGCGAGGGAGGATGAGGAGAGCAGGCACCTCCAAATCCAAAGCCTCCTCCTGGAGACCCTGCAGGCGCAGCGACCCCAGCCTGCTCCCCCTGCACCCCAACCTCCCCGCTCCGAGGATCAATTATTCCTCTATAGCCTGGCTCCTTCCCTGGAGAGATTGGAGCCCCAAGTGAAGGCCTATGTTAAATTCCAAATCCATAAACTTATTTATGAAGCTAGCACAGTTGTGCTCAATTTGGACAGTGCCGAGTAGCTTATTAGCTAATGGGGCAACAATGTCTGCAGGGAACGACCAGGCTATCGAGGAATATTGACCTCAAGTACGTGTCCCTGAGGCTCTTCCTTTTTGTGTGTGTGTGTGTGTGTGTGTTTATAATTATTAATTATATTTTTGAAATTATATTTTTATATTGTTTTTGTATTGAATTACCTTTGCTGTCTTTCATTTTCTCTCACCAGACAATTATCATCAGACTTCAGATATGTGTATAGATTTGTTGCACACCTTCAACATTTTATCCTGTGCATTTAGCTTCCAGCTCTGCAGAGCTTAAGATAAAGTAAACAAAAGAATGTAATTTGAAAGGAATTTTCATATTAACATTAAATGTTTAAATATACAGGTAAGACAGCAAGAAATTATGATTTGATGAGGAATCCACTGCCTCACTATCAACAATCTGTAGTGTTTTCCAAACTCTTTTTCAGGGAACTCACTTGAAAGACAAACCATCATGACCTAGTTCACAATTTGAAGGGTGAATTTGTGTGTTTATGAAAATTCCTGACCAGTTAAAAGTCCAAAACTGCAGGAGGTCAACCATTCAACCTGGATCTGTCTTTGGTAAGATGCTGGAAACATCAAAGTTAAAAAGCAAAGAAAGTATTTCTAAATCTGTGCAATAGTATACTTTAATGTGAGTTTTCGGTCTACACAGAGGTCACTAATCAATAATCAGGCAGATGCAGAAGCTGCAGGACATTTTTTTATTGATACATGTGCAAAGGGTTCCTGGATGAAGAGGGGAGTGCCGGAGATGGCGAGTGGATCTGGTAGATAGAGATGAGTGGCTGCGGATGATTGTGGGACAAACTTCAGAGGCATCCTGCCCACTGCTGCTGTGCAGGAGACTGGGGTGAGGAGGGTTGCGCTGTTTCTGCAATGACAGCTGACATCAGAGAACGAAGCAGAATTAAGTTTTGACAGCCACAATGTAATTGGTTGAAAGATTACTTGTCCCGAATTAATAAGCAATCTCATTGTTTTTATTCAACTCATCAGTAAAATAATATACACATTTAAATACTTCTATAGCTATTATAACATAATCTATAATACATCTACTATATATGCATAAAGTATACTGTGCTTATATACATGTATTCATTTCATTTTATTTCTGTCAGTGTAGTGATACTGCAGGACGTATGCTCTTTAGTATGTGTGGGTGGCTCTTAAAAGAGCTGTTGGAGGAGTGCTCGTGCACTAAATGTCGGCCTGCCACTGGACTGCTCCCTCTGTGGAGAAGTAGGCCGCAAAGGTCTCCTGCACCCTCATGGCCTCTCGTCCAGAGTTGTTGGCTGCAACTCTGCCCAGACCTGGCAGCGGCTCCACGTCACCACCTGGGACGATGCTCCTCACCGTAGGCGTAGGGGTCGTCTTCCGCAGGAAGTTGTGGAGCACACATGTTGCCTTGACGCACCTCTCAGCAACATCTGGCTGGACCTCCAGAGCACGCCGGTACAGCCGCCACTGAGATGCCAGGATCCCGAAGGCACACTCAACCACCAGCCGTGCCCGTGACAGGCGGTAGTTGAACACCCGTCGGTCTCTGGCAAGGGTTAGGGTTAGGGTGCGCCCAGGGAACGGCCTCATGAGGTTCCTCCGGAGCAGAAAAGCCTCATCAGCCACAAAGACGTGTGGCTGGAGTCCCCTGTGGTCAGCTCTGGGCAGCAGACAGTCAGCAGGCAACTGGAGGGTGCCAGAACGAAGGGCCTGACCAAACGCTGAGTTGGCCAGGATGCCACCGTCGCTGGTCCTCCCGTAGCCCCCGACACCTATCACCCGGAAGCAGTAGCTGGCATCCACCACAGCCAAGAGGACGATTAAAAATTTAAAAAAATTAAAATTAAAAAAGAATGAGTAAGACAGGGGAAAAAAAAGAATTTCACGGAAAGCAAATTGGAGGTCTTATTTGCTGAAGTGTAGGTGCGCAAGAATGTGCTCTTTGGCACGTTGTCCTCCGCCATAAGCAACAAACGCAAGAGGAGTGAGTGGGAGAGTGTGTGTGAGGCTGTCAGTGCTGTGGGGTCAGAGAAGTGCACACAAACAAAGTGAAAAAGAAGTGGTCCGACATCAAGGTGGATGTGAAGCGGAGGATGACTGCCAACTGCCTGAGGTGGGGGGACAGGAGAAGAGGGGCCCACCCGTTTGAACAGATAGTCTCCACAATTGTGGGTGACACTGCTCTCTAAGGGGTGGTGGGAGCACATGTGGGTGACTCTGTTTACCCCCAAGGTAAATACCTATGTATTCGTGTAACTCACAACAAATGTGTTCATACAGTAGCCAGCTCACAGCCCTATAAGATAGAGGTTCATGCGTAAATGCTGCATGTATGGTATTATTTGGTTTGAAATCTTTTGAATTTAAATTTAAACATGCCAGCATATCAAAGAGGATATCAAAGACTTTGACTCATGTTTGATTACTCAATTTATTATTTTAAAACACAGGAGAGGACACACAGTCGCAGCCACGTGCCACAGACTCCTGTGGCACGTGTGACGCTGGGGATTCCTCCAGCATCCCCAGCGTCTCCAGCATCACAGACTTTGGGGATTCCTCCAGCATCCCCAGCGTCTCCGGCGCCAGTACGCCGCACCTACCGTCTGCTGCTGCCGTCCGCCAGACTGGCCGTGTCCTCACCCGTGCTGTGCTGGAGTCACAAGAAGAAATCGTCAGAGAAATAGGCAGCATAAATGATCGCCTAGATCAACTGATAGGCATCCTCACAAATATTGCTGAATCAATAAATGCATTGGTGAATAAGTGAATTCTGCATCCATGCCTCTTTTACATGGTTGAAATCAAATGTTGCCGGGCCTGAATGGCCTCCTGGGTAGGATGCACATTCATGGGTCCAGCTTCTGGTTCATCTGGTGGGGGGATATGCTGCTTTGGCAGTTGTATGGTGTGCCACATTGTGGAGGACGCCGCATGCCATCATAATGCGGCACACCTTCTTGGGACTGCACAGCAGCATACCCCCAGTCCTGTCCAGGCAGCGCCACCGTCCCTTCAGCAGACCGATTGTCCTCTCAACGACTGACCGAGTGCGGGAATGGAGGTCATTGTACCTCTTGGTCAGTCTGAGGGTTGGTGAGAGGGGTCATTAGCCAGGTCTTAAGTGGGTAGCCACGGTCGCCTGGGGTCAACTGAAAGCAGACAAAGTAAACTGGATTTACAGTTTCCATTTGTTAATTTTATACACTACTTACATGGATCACACACTACTGTTGCAAATTAGTGCAGAAGTGCACCAGGGAAAAGGTGAGGCTGATTAAGACATTTCACACTTTACGCACAGGTTTATTAACATGAGTACTTTGCACACAGAGACAATCAGGGGCTTGTAAGAAAGATCTTAAGCTGTAGTTTAACCAACAAAAAACAGCAAGTCACTAACTTTAACCACTGACTAGTAATGATGCTGTGAAGATGGGATAGAATTTGGGGGTGCACATGCTCAATGCACATCACAGAAATTAATATTAGGACAATTATACAAATAAATTTACTCACCAAGAAGCCACCCATCGCGCACAGTGCCAGCTTGTAGTCTGTTCCCAACCATGCTGTTACTCAGAATGTATGAATCGTGCATTGAACCAGGCCCCCTCACCACAATGTTGGTTAATTGCATTTGCGCATCACATATGATCTGTACATTGATTGAATGAAAATGTTTCCTGTTCACATGTTCAAATTCATCTTGTGAAGGCGCTTTTATAGCAATGTGTGTGCAGTCGATAGCTCCTTACATTAGGAAAACCAGCTCTCGCTGCAAATTGCGCTTTAATGTTGATAGGGCTGGGCGATAAATCGATTTTATCGATTAATTCGAATTTGTACTTAATGACGATTTGTTTTAATGAAAATCGATTTTCTCATCAACATCCGCCACCAACGCCTGCCTGCTGGGCTCCCGTAGTTCAAAGAGTACGGAGTGCGCGCCCCCCTCCCCCCGCGCTTGATACACAAACAACATGGCGACGAGCGGTGCAGATCTCACTCCGAAGAGAGGAAACATATCTTCACCTATTTGGAATTGGTTCGGGTTTGTGGCGTCAGACACAGAACAAACAGCACCTCGCTGCAAAGTATGTTTAAAGGCTGTTGCTACCAAAGGTAGCAGTACTACCAATTTACTGCAGCACCTCAAACAGAAGCATGCTGCCGAGTGGGAGAGGTGTTGCTCCCTACGAAATGAACAAGACCACGGCAGCCCAAGCACCGCCACCAAAAAACAACCTACCGTCATGGAAACATTCACAAACTGTATTCCGTATGATAAGAAAGGAGCCCGGTGGAAAGCTGTCACGGATGCCGTCGCGATGTATATTGGAAGAGATATGGTGCCCATATACACCGTGGAAAAGCCGGGGTTTATTCACCTGCTGAAAGTTTTGGACCCCAGGTACGTGCTACCAGGCCGCAAACATTTTTCTGACGTTGCCTTGCCTCAGCTGTATAACAGTACACGCCAAAGGATCGCTACGGAGCTGGAAGGAGTGTCGTTCTACTCTGCAACAACCGATCTCTGGTCCAGCAGAGTGATGCAGCCCTACCTAAGTTTAACGGTGCACTTCATAAACGACAACTGGACTCTGCGAAGCATCTGCCTCCAAACGGCTTACTTTCCCGACGATCACAAAGGGGAAATAATTGCCATGGGGCTAAAAGACGCTCTGAGCTCGTGGAATCTTGCTGAGGACCGACTCACCTGTATGACCACTGACAGCGGTACCAACATGATCAAAGCTCTGAAAGACAATGAGTGGCCCAGCCTCCAGTGCTTTGGACACAGATTGAACTGTGCTATAGGTAAGAATCAAGTGATATCTATTTCCCCATTCGAAAAAGACATGGAAAGCCTAATTAATGCATGATGTAAGTGATGCATTATATCAAACCAACACATACTTTAACAAAATCTGCATGATTAAATATAATGGTATACACAGTACATGCTTATGTGTGTGTGTGTGTGTGTGTGTGTGTGTGTGTGTGTGTGCACATGCATACATTTGTGTGCATAATAAAAACACTGAAACTACTAAATACTTTTAAACAATAAAAAAACTAAACTGAAACAAAGAAACAGACTCTGGAAACTAACTGAAACTAAACTGAATTGAAAACAAAAAATAAATAATAAATAAAAATGAAAACTAATGGAAAAATACAAAACTATAATAACTTGTGTGCATGTTCTTTGTGTGCATTAATAAAATGCAGATATGTGAAGACAGACAAGTTTGTGAATGTAGGTCATGTTCCACTAAAATTTGTTTTGCTTGTTTATTCTTTATCTATCACAGAGAACGGTGTGAAGGACCCACGAGTCGAACGTGCAGTTGGGGTTTGTAAAAAGGCTGTGTCTGCCTTTTCTTACAGCTGGAAAAAAAGAAAAGAGATGGCTGAAGTGCAGGCTGAGCTGGGTCTACCCACTCATCAGCTAGTAACAGAGTCCCAGACCAGATGGGGCTCACGCCAAAAGATGATTGAGAGGTTTCTTGAACAGGAGAAGGCCATCGTCCGTGTCCTGGGTTCGGACAAGAGAAGTCGCCATCTCGTGCCCACTTGGCAAGATCTTGAAGTCTTAGAATCCATAAATAAAGCTGTGAAACCACTCCAAGACTTCACTGACGCACTCTCTGGCGAGTCATATGTCAGTGTTTCGTGCATTAAACCGGTGCTCCATTTGTTCAGAACCAGTCTCCTACAGCGAGAGGCAGAAGACACAGAGCTCACTGCAACAATAAAAGGAAACATAATGCAGTACCTCGATGACAAATACAGCAACGCTGTGCAGGATGAACTGTTGGACATTTCCTCACTGATGGACCCAAGGTTCCGTACAACCTACATTGACCCAGACAAGGTGGAACAAGTCAAAAAAAGAGCTGTCACTGAACTCATGTCTCTTGCTCCTGCTGACAAGAGTACACCACAGCAGCCTGGTCCAGCTGTGCAGGTGTGTGAAGAACAGCCTCTGCCCAAGAAAAAAATGACTTTAGCTGCCTTCTTCAAGAAGAATGCACCAGTGTCATCTCCTGACCAGCCAGAGGCAGTGAAAATAGAGACTGGGCTGACAACGTACTTATTGACCCCTGAGGTTGACCCAGACACCGATCCACTTGACTGGTGGAAGCACCACCAACCTAACTTTCCAAGGCTAAGTAATTTGGCAAAGAAATACCTCTCGGTCCCAGCTACAAGTGCTCCCTCTGAGAGGGTTTTCAGTGTGGGGGGCGGCATTGTTACATGCCACCGTGCATGCCTCAAGCCAGAAGTAGTAGACAGACTTGTCTTCCTGGCTAAAAATGTTTAGAAACAGCAAAGAAGCACCTCATGCACTACTATTTGCTGTGAATGCAGAGGTTTAATTTTGTTAACAGGAACTTTTTTGTTATGCAAAATATGTTAAGGTAACTGGATACTGAATAGCAAGTTGTTAAACTTTTGTAAATATTTTGTCAAAAAGGGTCACATACATTTTATTTCATGTTATGTTTATGACACTGTCAATTAGAAAAGCTTACTGAAAAGTTAATTTTCACAGTTGTTTACAATGGAAGGTTACTATTTAATGCAGATGTTAAATTTTATGTTTAATTTTATTTGATGCAGATGTTGTTAATTTAGTTAACATGATTCAGAGAATTAAAATAGTGACCAAATACTTTTTGTTTACCACACAAGCACCTCTTTATTATGCAAAACACGTTCAGGTAACTGAGAGTTTTGCTTGCACTTTATTTTATCAACCTCAAAAAAGGGTCTTATAATTTTATGTTTTACTTATTTTATTAAGTTAGTTTTAGAGTGCATTGTGTCATGTTGAAACTAGATAAAGCTTACTGAAAAGTTACATTGTCACTGTTTACAATGGCAGGCAGGGCTTGCCATCTCTTTTTTTTGTGGCTTGTTTATGTAACTTAAACCCCAGAAGGGAAAATGTAAACAAAATAAAATTGAAACTTGTTTTGAACAATTTCTTTGTCATCTGCAAATTGATTTCAGATAGGGGGTGAAAAAAATCGATTTAAATCGTGAATCGGGATTTTTTGTGAAAAAATCGGAGATTTTTTTTTTAGGCCATATCGCCCAGCCCTAAATGTTGACCTGTTCAGCTGCATTGTATGGGAATTTGATATACCACGGCTGGCATGGCTCGGCTCAGGGTCGACTGGCACAGTCCCGATCGGTCGGCCAGCTCCCTCTAGAATGCCCCGGTTGCTAGGAGCCCCAGTGTGGTCAGCACCTGTATGGGCACAGGCAGCGCATGGCTCCTCGCTGTGTTGCGCTCCAAGGCCGGCCGCAGCTCTGCGCACAGTTCCAGGACGTTTGCCCTCAGGAACCTAAAGCGGCTGATGAGCCAGTTAGGCTGCCCAGCCCCTAATAATTCCTCAGAACCAGTGACATCATCTTAATATCTAAAGTATGACATCATCTATGATGTCACAAAGCACACATAGGGCCAGATCCACAAAGAATGGATTGCTCCTGCTAGCGCCATTATTTGCACAGAATTAGCTCACGCAATCTGCCCTGTTTTAGCGCCTTATCCTCAAAAGAATTTGCTCTAATCATATGCCGGCGCTAACACGCCCACAAAGTTTGGCAGCTGAGTGCAATTTGCGCCTCTGATTGCAATAAGCCACGTGGCATATAGGTGGCTTTCTTCCAAGATCACAGTTGACACGACAATGGCAGAGTCAGACAGAAAAAAAAATACCGACCGAGAACTCAAAGTCCTCACTTAGGAGGTGCAGAGACATACATCCATGGTCCGAATTAGCTATGGGAGCTGCACCTAAAAAGGACATGATCCTGAAAGCCTCATTTGGGACATTTAGGGGGAGCTCTAATATATGATGGTCCTGAAATTAATTAATTAATTCCGCTATCATTACTGTAACATCTAGTATGAGTATTATTATTTACATACAGCTTACACATTTATATGTACTACCATTCCCTACACATAGAATAGAATAGAATAGAATAGAATAGAATAGAAATACTTTATTAATCCCCAAGGGGAAATTCATTTGTCTGTAGTAGTCTCATCTATTTGTATATGAATTATAGAGTCTGATGGCAGTTGGTATGAAAGATCTTCTGTATCTCTCTGTCCTACAACGAAGAGAGAGGAGCCTTCCACCACCATTATTTCTTTGGTCCATCAAGGTGTTATGCAGTGGATGATCCATGTTGTTTAGGATGGCCTCCACCGTCCTCATTGTGTCTCTCTCCACAACTTCCTCCAGAGAGTCCATCCTTACAGTACTCCGATCACAG
>JAJHUR010113666.1:1368-17982 GCA_027495735.1 Lutjanus campechanus | reverse complement strand
TTTCTCCTAAAACTCCAGGATTGTTTTGTGAACTGAAGACCTTCACCCATCATCACATCGGCATAGTGGTGAGTACATACTGAATGGGTTATCATGTAAAGTGGAGTATCACTTTAACATAGGAAGTTGTATGAACTTCAGTGTACATGGTTGAATCTCCCTAAAACTTCACATGGTTGATAACAGTCCAGGCCTGAACACATGATATGACATTTAATCAGCAGGCTAAACAAATCCACCATATTTAATATTGAGGCAATCAAATCAATCAAAAAGTAATGGAAAGTAAACAAAATTGTATTACTGTAATATTGTGATACTTGGATTAGGTTACTGACTACATTTTTTAACAGGAAACATGAAACATGAATACATTTTTAAAGTAACTCTCCCAAACCTGTAGAATCGATTGCAGAAAGAAAACCGTTTCTACATGAATGATTGCTGTTAAACTTTTTTTTAAATTTTTTTTTACCACAAGTCAAGTTCCATTTAGTTCCATGATATTCAAGAGAAGTCAGACATTTTCTAAACTCTGCAACTCGCCAAAACTGTCTAGATGGATAAACAGATTTTTAATACCAGTACTTTTTTCATTTTTGGTACATTTCTGTGCACTTTTGGAGATGCAGAGAATATGTTGCTGCTCTGCACGAGTGATGTCTTTAAAAAGAGTGCTAAATGTTTGATGACCACAGCCACACATGCTAACAGTCATGTTAACAGCCACACTTGTTAACAGACATGCATATCAACAGCCTTGCTAACAGCCACACACGCTAACAGTCATGCTAACAGCCATACATGGTAACAGCCATTCACACTCACCTGCACAGGTTCATTTTATCTGCAGTCAAACACACCCAAATAATCCACACAACACAGTTCGTTCAATGTGAATTTTGCTAATTTACTTGTATCCTCACACTGTTTAAATGGAGTGAACACATTCTCACACTGTGGGGTTAAACAAGCTCTTCTCTGTTATATTAACCATAGATATATAAAGAGTAGACGCCGTATCAACCACTACTGCCTATTGGTGCTGACTAGCTGTGGGGCTGCCATTTTGGACTGGTCACCCGCTCCACTCAGTGGTATCTGTTTGGCAGGCGCAATGAAGTGTCAGCGCATTTAATCTATCGTAACTCTCTGAATACTAAACTGATTTTCACTCTTTTTTTTTGTTTTGTTTTTTTGCTGCAAACGTCATACATGTAGCGATGATACAGGACAAATGGTTCGGCGTATTTTAATATTCATAGTGGGATTGCTATATATAAATATTTACATATATAAACAATTTATGAATACATTATATTTCTATAGAAAATATAACAATAGATAGAAGTTATATATCAGGGAAAATGAAAATACGTATAGATCATATATAGAGTATCAATAAAATTCATACATATATATATAAAAAAGTTCTATATCAGAAAATGATCATATATATATATATATATATATATATATATATATATATATATATCATATAGAGTATCAATATACTGCATATCAGGTCAGAGAGAGAAAGACAGAGTTCCAAGGCTGTACAAAGCAGAGAGAGAATAAAATGTAATGTAAATGTAAATTCTCAAGTTAAGTTAACACAAGTTAACACGAGAACATCCCCGCCCCAAACCATATTTACACATGTACAAACTTGCTCATGAAAGTTTTACAGCTACAGTGCCCTGTTTTCGACGGTCCGCCGATTTGAACAGGAATATGCTGCACAGTCTCTGGCATCTTGTTCCTTCTGCTGCTCAACTAGGAGTATGACGATCGGTCCAAGATGGCAGCCGCATTTCTTGCGCCCCAGCAACCAATGCGGTGTCTACTCTTTATATGTCCATGATATTAACCATGTGTTTCTTTGTCTTTGACTTACTGTGCTTGTTGGGGGTGGTTCACTTCCTGGTTCAGCAAAAGGTGTTTCTGAGGGGTGGGGCCTCTTAAATCTGAAAGCCAGCTCATCAGACCAAACCATGTGCTGCCAAGTCAGAGGGGGGGTCAGGCTTTAGTTAGTTTTTGTCTTGTATTAGTTGTAGTTGTTATCCATCTTGTTTTCCCCTTGTGTGTTATTTGGTTTGTCTTGGTGACTATATATGTTCACTGCTGCCTTCACAACAGTGTGTTTCTTCTGTGGCCACAGAGACAGCTGCTCCATGAAAGAGACTTTTTATGGACTCACAGGTATGTTTAAGAATTAATCAGTTAATTAATTAATTCATTGTATGAAATGTTAATGTTAGTGGTGACAAAAAAAAAAAGAGGATAACCGCTTTTACTTTTGTAGCTTTCCTAAATGTTATTGGTTCTCTGGCCTGAATTCAGGTGTGTATTTAAAGCTTTTGTCGAGTCTGCACAAAACGGACTTCATCATACTCTGATGTCTAGTGTCATGCAGTTTATTTGAAATGTAGTGTCTCATGTTTGTCTCAGGCAATATAAAATGACATGTTCCACCATTTCCTGTAGTCCACAAAGGCCACATCACCTGTAGCAGCTTTATATATTAATGTTCTGTTGAAACCAGTGGGACCAAACATCCTCCTTTCTACTTCTACTGATGTCTCTCGTTTCTCCTGCTTTCTTTTGAATTCTGGAGTTCAGCAAATTTAACTGTTTTTAAAGATGCTGCTGTGAACATAAAATTGTAAATAGTTAACTTTAAATATTGTAAATGTATCTTTAGCAAATTAACTCAAATTTATAGCTTAACTTCTGAGTCTTGAATCATGTATAATTAAATGAAATTGAGGGGGAGTGAAAAAAACACAAATTTAAAGCCTTCACATAACAATTGGAATATAACTAATCAAAATTATTTGCATCAGTGTCTCTTAACACCGCCTGTTTCATTGATATCAAGAAAAGCACCTAACTTGTGTCAGTTGCTGTGAAAGAGGTCTGAAAGATTCTGGAGTGAAGAACTGAGGCTGACCACCATGTTGGAAGTAGCCAATCAAGAAGCCAACCAATCAAGTAGCAAATAAAGTGGCCAATCAAGTAGCTTGAGGGTGCCTCCTGAAGCAACTTCCAGGGGCTGGGTGTTCCCCTGGCCATGGGTTTTTTATGTCTTTAATCCAAAAGGTCAAAGGTCAACTTCACTGTTACATCATAATGTTCATCTTTCACTGTTCATCAGTCACTGTTAAAAGTTATTAAAAGATTTAGCTATCGCTGAAGGACCTCATTGTCTATTTCGCCATGAAACAGGAAGTCTTTCAACTTTGCACTTTGTGGTCGAATCCACCCCAAACATAACATGTTTGATAAGATACCCGGCCTAAATACATCTACAGGACAACATTTAGTCAGTGTTGCAAAATGGCTCCATGGGAGCAGCCCCCGCGGTACGTTTCATCAACATGTACAAAAAACAGTAGGTACATGTTTCCTGCCCAGGTGTACAAAAAGCCAACAGGAAGTCAGCCATGTTTGAATTTCGTGGTCAATTTTGGTGCTTTCCATGCGTTGTATTTTAACACACTCCCCCGAGAGAACTGATCGACTTCAAAATCAGTGTGTGCCATCATGACTAGTTTGTGATCAAAAGTTATTAAAAGATTTGGCTGTTGTTGAAGGGCGTGGCATGGAGTCAAGTTGTGATGTCCTGCCATGAAACAGGAAGTTACTGTAATTTGAGTATAAATGATCCAATCAGCCCCTTCACACATTTAATAAGAGTCCCTTCATGATCACATTTACATCCCAGTTAGGAGTTTGACTCATTGCGCCACCTACTGGCAACAGGAAGCAAGCCTTGTGTGACTGTCATCATCTGATTTGAAGCTGCAGTAGGTAGAAAGCCTGCAAACGGTTGATTTTTGAGTCTCATCTGAGTTAGGTTTGGTTTTCTGCATCCTCAGCCCCTCCCACTAGATGAGCAGCACGCGCTTCATGAGCGCAAGCAACCGTTAACGAGGCTCGTGAGCGAGCACAGACTGACAGACATCAACTGTGTGTAATAAAACAGACACCTGACAGTAAAAAACACAGACAGAGGAGAGAAACTACATTTAAAAACATGAAGATTCAGTGTGAAGATATAAAAGTACTGAGAGCTGAACATAAAGAGACTTTTAAAAATGTCTTTCTCTCTGCTCTCCTGCACACACAAGCTCAGTATCACAACACTCGCTTGTTGGAGGCGGACAGAAAGGAGGCTCGGGGCCGCGGTCAACGCCACATGACTGCAGCCCGCTTGGAGAGGAGTCGTGCTCGCGGTTCACGTCGGGTGTGGCTAGGGTTGCCAACTCCCTGAAAAATAAATAAGGGACACTTCATTGGCAGGGACGGCCGACCTGATTGCCTTCAACCTTCCTGGCGAGATTTTTTTTTTTTAGCTCTTTTTTTTTTGTGGGTGAAACAATTTTTAACTATTTAAACCTGAGTTGAATTAGATGCATATTTTTGAATGATATGAACGCATGGAAAACAAGTTATTATCCAGAAATTTACTTTAATACAAAATAACAAAATTAACTTATCAAAATAAATATCTCTCAAACAGAAACCACTCCTGCTTAATGTGTTTAAGTGATATGTATGTATTATTGAGGGTTTTTTTTAACTGTATATTGTATGTTGGTTTTCTTTTTGTTTTTTGTATGGTTGTTATTATTTTGAGTCTGATGTAGAGAATTTATATCCTGTATCAGATGTATTTTCATTAAATTTCATTAAATTAAATTTCATTAAATTTCATTTAACTTAAAACTGTATAAATTAATATAAAACAATAAATAATAAGCAGAACATTCATCCTGTAACTTATGAACAGCTCAATGCCACATTATGTGGAGACAGCCTATTTTTTCCATTTAATATTTCCTCTGAGATCTTGCTGCTGTGAGGAGCGGTTTGTCTTTGACTGCTGAAGGTGTGTCACTGATTTTGGATTGTCATACTCGTGTATGAATGTGCTGTCAGCTCATTGGTCACAGATAAGGAGAGGTCCTAGGAACGTTACCGTAAGTTTTCATATAAAAGGCACTATTGTTCATTAATTCCATCAACATTTTACGGACTATTTTTGACTCTCACGGTATTACGGGACAAAGTGCGTCCCTTTCCAACTCAATACGGGACGCGTACTTATATTTCGAAATACGGGACGATTCCGTTTTTCAAGGGACGGTTGGCAACCCTAACAGCAGCCCAGAGGGTACAAGAAAACACTTGCTTGAGAAACAGTCTCTTGCAATGCTTTTTAGCAGGTCTCCTACATTCTTGGGATATTCAGTTGGTTGCCATCTCCAACATCACCACCGGATGCCACTAAATCCCACACATTACAACAGTGTTTTCAGGTTGTGCGCACACAAAACCAAACTGACCTGTCTCAATCAATCAGCCTAGTTTTCCCAAGCATGGTACAGGGCAAAGCACTTCCCCTTGCACAAGGGGATGTCACACTTTTCACAACAGTAACGTGTTTCTTTCCTTTTCTTGTTTTTTGTGTAACACACTTTACACCTCCTAGTTGGGAGCTCCTTGCACTCTGTGGCTGGCAGTGACACCAGAACATGCTCCTTGTTGGCAGACAGCCTACCTCGAGGGTCTGGTCTCCTCGGGCTTGTCCATGACTTGATTACACTGTCCATAAATGACATCAAAGTTTTGTGTGTGCCCTGAGGATGCTTAGCCCTGTACAAAACAAATGCATTGAACACTGCAATCTGTAACATGTACATAAAAAACTTTGTTGTCCACTTGCTGGATCGCCGGGCAAAAGGATAATAAGATATATTTTGGTCGAGTTTATCAACGCCGTTCATGTGGTAGTTGTATTGTGCAATGCAAGTGGGCTTTTTTTTGTTCACTTTGGTACCTCCTCTTCTCCACACCTCCACGTCTGTCATGTCATCCTGGTGGAAGGTTGTGACCATCTTCACAATGTGTGTCACGCCAGGCCAGTGTCATCACTCTCTCATTGTGAAGGGTTATCCTTTCCCCGATGGCCAGGTCGGAGTTGGATGCAAATCCCACAGCTGGGGGCTCCCCTCTGTTCTTCCTCAAAGTGCCACAGACGTGTGTCTTCAAATCAAGAAGGCAGTAGCACATGTTGACACTATTGTAAAAGTTATTCATATACAAATGATAACCTTTGCCAGCTAGCCCACCAAGGAGGTTCACTACTGTGTCTGCTAAGAGAACACCCTCTCCAATGTATGGCTGCATTTTGTGACAGTAGCCAGTGTCAGAGTCACAAAGAATGTAAGATTTAATTCCATATTTTATTGGCTTGGCTGGATTGTAAACTTTGAAACTAAGTCTTCCACGCCACAGCAGAGTGCCTTCATCTATTGAAATATTGACATTTGGCTGATACAGCTCTTCACATCTCTTCACTAGGTAATCAAAGACTGGTCTAACTTTATACAATCTATCATTTCTGACCCCTTCAGTGTTATCTGTGTAATGGAGAAATTTTAGAATTAGCTGAAACCTGTTACGGGCCATTGTTCTGCCAAAATAGGGTGTTTCAATCACTTCATCAGTTGACCAGTACTGTCCCAACTCATGCTTCACAACAATACCAGTCAGAAACAACAGACCCAAGAATGTTTTCAGTTCATCAAGTGTCACAGGTTTCCATGCCGCCATCCTGGAATGTGGAATGTGTTCAGGATCCAACCTCTGAAGGCACTGTTCCGCATACAGGTTGGTCTGAGTCACTATGAGCTGAAGCAGTTCGTCTGAAGCAAGCAACTCGGAAAAAGTCCACTGGATTCCGCAGCATCACCAATGGGACCCGGGATTGCTGAGAACTTTATTTCTTCTGGCTTCCACCCCCTTTCACCCGGGGTAAACCACTGAGGAGGTGAATCGGGCCTGGACTTAGGACATCCCCTCGCTTTCTGTGAGCCCCCTATACAGCAAAAACACCACTATTAGATATACAGTTCAACACACACAGAGAGAGACACACACAGGCACACACACACACACACAAACACACACACCTCCACATTCAACAGGTACAGTAGGCTGACATTGGCTTCTAGCTCTCTTTCTCCTCCTCTCCTCTCTCCTGCCCCCTGATGACTCGCGTGAGTCTACACATGCAGTACACAAACATAAAATCAATTTGGGCATATAAGCGACTTGCAGGCTATACATTCATTTCATCACACAGAGACACATACACAGACACACACAGAGACACACACACACACACACCTCCACATTCAACAGGTACAATAGGCTGACGTTGGCTTCTAGCTCTCTTTCTCCTCCTCTCCTCTCCCCTGTCTCCCCTGTCTACACAGTACACAAACATAAAATCAATTTGGGCGTGCGACTTGCAGTATAGGCTAGACATTTATTTCATCTCAAAATACTTCTTACCAGTGAAATGGTCCTCATGGTGTTCTCGTTCCGGGCCCCCTCTGGAGCGATCTCGTAAAGGAAACCATTCCTCATGACCCAGCTTGTCTAAATCATTGTCGGAACCGGAGGATGGTGCAGACGTGGTGAAAGGAGACTCGACATAATCACGGCGCCTCGTCACCCGCTCACTGCGATGAGGTCGCACGGTTGCATCCACATCTTCATCAGACCCGGAAATCTCGGATCCCGTGTCAGGGGCTGGCAAGCCTGCTATAGTGGCCTCATCATCAGATGGTGCTGCTGCTTCAACACGGCGAAAAAAGCCGGCATCTTCTAATGTCCATTGTCATGGATCGCCCGGTCCCGAATCCCAGGGTTTTGGCACAGTGTTCTTGGCCTTCCTCAGTGCCTTCTTTGGCGGCATGATGCAAAAATAAACTAACTAAAATAAAATAAAACTACATCCTAGTTGGATCCTAGCCTACCTGCTGATACTACCTGCTAGTGCTAATCTGCTACCTTCTCTTGTTGTGTGTCTCTCTTTCTCTCTCTGTCTGTCCGTCTCTAGTAGGCCTACTCATGCACTCATGCTTTGTGATCACGGGCAGGTGCTCAGCGCTGCCTTTGAAGTTGGCCAACTTTTGTTTACATCACGTGACTTGCCGGCTCACTGAGCCATGGGCTTTCATCTCAACGCCACCAAACTTAGTCACAGGGTGCAGAAGGGCACCATCTAGCGTTTTCAGTAAAAAAAGTGCATACTCGTCAAAACTCGTCATGTGGCAGTGAGAACCAAACAATCAAACTTGTCAAAACTCGTCATGTGGCAGTGAATGGGTTAATATACTGGAACATAACATATTCTGTAGTGCCACCTAGTGGAGACAGGAAGGCATCAAACTCCTTCCTGTGGTGTCCAAAACACGTGACAATTCAGAGCCTCGTTGACTGGTCTGCTCCAGTAATGGGGTCACAGCAGGCAAACATTCCATTGGGTGCAAGAGCCCATTCAATGCTGCTTGTAGCTTTAATTTCATTTTATATTTTTATTTTCCACCAATAAAAAACAGTCGATCAATCGGAGTGTGTGTGTGTGTGTGTGTGTGTGTGTGTGTGTGTGTGTGTGTGTGTGATTGCATGAGCAAATGGGTGAATTTGACTTATCGTTGTAAAAGCACTTCGATGGACTAGAAAAGTGTTATACAGTATAAATGTCCGATTACCATCCATAAGCAGTAAGATTGTTTTTCTCTCACAAGTAGATGTCATTTATTTCACCATCTGGACACATACTGTATATGGAACATGGAAAACACGAGACTGAGGCATGTTACACTAAAAATGTGTTGCTCTTCTGTTAAATGTTGCTTTTCCTTTAACATCTTCACAGTCAGAGTTGTGATAATGATGCTACCATGTTGCTCCTTCATAGTGGATTTAGGTGACTGATTGAACTTGTGAAAGCATCGGGTATACAGTCAGTATGCAAATACCTTGAAAGCTCCAGATGTACTAGAAATCTGAAAATAAGTGTATTCACGATTGCTGTCTCCTTTGTTATTGCTTCTCCTATGGTTTTCTAATAGTTCTGTTTAATTAGACTCTGAGGGAGTTGGTGCTGTGTTGTGATTTGGTCTTCTGTCACTGTGCTCAGGCAGTAGTGGTTATTCTCCAGGGCAGAGTGGAGTGTGTTATTGTATGTCAGCTGGAGGAGATGAATGCCTCCTCTCCAGCCATGCATGCCAACAGCCGTTGTCTCCACCATTCTCCTGGTGCAGCCCCCTATCATGTTCTCCATTTCCCCTCAAAACCCTGTGTGTTAGCCTCTCTGAAGAGCCCATCATCTAGATTTGTGAGCAGTATTTCCAATACTGTAATTGATTGGATACATTAGTACCAGTATACAGTATGTGAGCACCCATACACTGCAGACACCAGAAATATTCATGTGTTATGCCCATTAGTTATGAAAATAAATGTGTCTTGTATGTACTATCAAACCTCTAAGCTTGGTTGTTATATGACTTTTTCAAACCTCAAATGAAGCTGTTTAAATAAAGTGCTACCAAAATATTAGTCATGTTAAAGGCACTGCTCTTGGTATGACAAGGCTGGTCCACCCCACCATGTCAGTCTAGACTGAAATATCTCAGTAACTCTCTGATGGATTGGTATGACATTTTGGTCAGCCATTCATGTTCACCAGAAAGAGAATCCTACTGAGTTTGGTGATCCTCTGACTCGATATTTTTGGTTAAGAGTGAAATATTCTGACAGCTATCGGCAGAACTGGTAGATTGTGTGAAGTGTTTCACCTGATGCAAACGGGATGAAAAAAATACAATGGATGTCCTAAACTGCCCCATGTATCAGCGAACAAGCTAAGCACTTGCCCCAGTTCTATTTTAGTGAAGTTTCATGCACTTTCTTCACCTTCAACATATTTCATCTGTTCAAAATTGATGCTGAAATTCTTGAAGTTTCTGTTTCCACTCATGAAAGCAACAGGAAGGAGCAGGGACTAATTAGTGCAGATGAGAAGTGGCACCTTTTTATAATCACCATCAGTTTTTTTCTGAGAATATTCTCGAAAACTTTGGAAGGAAAACAGGGAACTGTGCCAGTACTTTACTTTACTTACAAGTAAATAAACTCCAGCCTCCTCCAACTATACAGAAACAAGACTGACTTGAGAAAATTACGTTGAATATATTACGTGTCTATATATGAATAAATAGACACTGAACTTACTCATCTGCAGAGGGAGCAATCACAAGCTGTACAGCTGCGACATGGCTCATATCAAAATTGGACAAAAATCTAGTGCATCAAGATAACACATGCCGTAATGTACTAGAACTAGAATATGTGCGTGTCCATGATTCATGTGCATGTGTCATGATGCATGTGAGCAGGGCCTTGCACCTTCCCTGGGACAGCCCTGACTATTGGATAAATTGCCATGAAATACAGACGATCCAAGCCACCGGAGGAAGAAATCTATTGACTCCTGGTGATCCCAAGATTTTTGCCAAATGCCACCATGGGGTTCACATTTTCCACATTTTTTCCACATTTGTCAACTATTTATCCAGTGCCATCATCAAGTCCAAATTTGAATTTGTCCAATACTCTGGTTTATGACCAAATCCTTGCAAAACTAATAATATTCTCATTAGCCTAAGCTGTACTTTGTGTTTATTGCTAATCAGTGTTTGGGGAAAGGGGCAATGCATGAGATCTCATTTATTTAGTTATGTTTTACCATTACAATTTTACCAAATTTGCACCACTGCAAGAAGCACCTACACCAGAGAAGACTATGACACTGAGGACAGACAGGCTATTAATATTATATCTGCAAACCATCACACCTTTGTGTTATATTCAAGCATTTATTATCTTTTTCACATAGATCATAACTCTTTGGCTGGATGCTAGCATGCTGAGGGTTAGCTGTCTGGGAAACAGGCTGGAAGCTAGTAGAATGAATGCTAGCTGGCTGGGCAGCAGTGGTGTCAAGAATTTTTGTGTTCCTCAGCTAAAGCTTTGAAGATAGTTTGTGGCATGCCAGAGACAGGACAGTTTCTCTGTGAAAATCATGAATGGCCTTGTTACACATATCCTTCAGGCAAATACGATCAAGTAATCTGATCATGCAATTCATCTGAAATTTTGTCTGCTGTGTCCATGGTTTGTTTAAAATACAGACTAAGGCAGAGAAGAAGCAGTTCAAATGATTTTATTTCATCACAGCTGAAAACAAAAGCCCATGCAGATGACAAGCAAGTACAGGTAACACCAACAAATCCACGGGGCACGCAAGTAAAGTCCAATTAAAAAGGTGAAAGGAAGGGTGAGAAACAATCCAGAAGGTTTACAAAGGGGCATGTGGATGCTTGACAAAGAGACTACGAAAAACCCACAATTTATGCTGTGCTCCAGACAACATCTGACCTAACTGTAGAAAAATACAATGGAATGCTATTCAAAGTAGGAATTCCTACTTGCGAACTCAGGATAAATCCAGCGACCCTGACTTCATGAAGAAGTTGTATGTCACACAACAATGACAGCAACCACTGAAGGCTAAAATAATGGAAACTATCATATAATAAAACCTATTCTGCATGTAAATTGATATCTTAATATCACTCCTGTTATCAAGTACCATAAAATAAAATGTATAGTGGCGTTCATTACTTCATGCATCATTTTTCTTGTGTTGTTTATGCAAGGAGGCTGCACAGCTGAGGGTTCAAGTGAGTCTACACTTGGCAAGGAAACTCACTGTGCACCTGTAACACTGAGGTCAGAAGTTGGAAATTTCAACTAGGAAATTGCGACATCTAATAAACACAGCATGAGGAGGGAAAGACACAAGCCAACGAAGGGCAGATGGAAACCAAATCAAAGTCAGAAACCAAATCAGAAATCAAAAGGGTGGGAAGACAGACAGGAAGGAAAGCAACAGAAACAAGAATGAAGACAAGGACTACTAAATAAAATCCCAAACCATGACAAGTACAAGTTTCTGTTTGTTTTATTCCTTCCTGATTCACTCACCAAATAGCACAGAATATCTTATATCTGGTTGAGTACATTTATTTTTATTGCAGATGTAAGGTACCACAGGATCACTATTTTGACATTGCAGTATAATTAAAGGTTCGGTGTCTACGATTTACAGGGATTTGTTGACAGAATATGGCAGAAAAGAAATGCAATATTCATATTCATTCTCACGGGTGAGTAAAACAACAGACTGTGATGGTGGTAAGTCTCCTGAGGAAAACGTCAATGTTGCTAGACAACAAGAAAAATATAGAACATCACCAGGCTTAACATTATCAAACTAAAATTTTTGAGATGGTGAGTGAAATCATTGCAAAAGTCAAATATTTTTCATTTTTTATTAAGGTTTCTTTCCATTCCAGTGAGTTACTTTTGTCTGATTAAAAAGGATCATGTTGAAAAGCCACAGAAAAACACTTTGGTATGTGGGAGCATTAGGTACTACTTGGAACCACTAATGATTCTTTAAATAGCAACAAAGAACCATTTAACCACTCTAGTGGATCCACAATAATGGAACTTAATTTACCTCAGTGTGAACCTGCAGAGGGCCATATTTGCATTCGAGTGTATAACTTACAGTATTCTATTTGCCGCTGAGTAATGATCAAACCTATACTAGGTTATGACTTCATCTAGCTTCATCACTTGGTGAGCTTCAGTTGCTTTGTCACCATTTTTGAAACTACTTCCTATTTAAGGGTGCATTAAAATCTCCCTGCCCTGCACTGCTAAATAGCTGTTAATAGAATTTAATAAGGTGGTGGATCTGTAGCAGTTATCCAATGATTGTTTGGTCAGTTACTGAGATTACTGGCTCTCCAAATTGTTTCCACTCTGCTAGAAGAAGACAGGAGATAACATCCATACAGTCTTGGTTTGTGTGCCTGGTGGGTTGGAGGTAATGATAATGACAGTGGACACTGGCTGGACACTGTTAACTTAGCTTTTTAAAAGAAAACGTTTGTTTTTTGATTTGGTAACAGGAGAACTCTTCACATCCTCTTCAACCCACTTCACTTGAAGTTCTACTACTCCTGCATACACACTTTAAGCCCACGTACTGAACACATGGTTGATTGGATGATTGATTATACCCGCAGCAGTTACTGATTGGTGTATTGGTTGATTGATTACACCTGGATGATTGGTTGATTGGTTGACTGATTACACATGAGTGATTGGTTGAATGGATGATTGATTATACCTGTAGTGGTTCCTGATAGGTGTATTACTATACAGACCTCTCACTGTTAATATTTTCAAAGCTGCTGGGGTGCTCAGAGTGCACACCACGTGTCTGTACACCATGTGGGAACCGCAGGGTCAGTGGTTAGACTACAAACTAGTTGGTCATATTTCAGGCGGCAACAACAAGAAGAAGAAATGTGGGTTTCAAACCTGACCGCTTTAGTGTATTATCTGGTGGTATCAGTAGAGGCAAAAGAACTCAATTTCAACATTAATCAACATGTCAATAAACATAATATAAACAGTGCATGGCGCCTGCAGTTTGACCTCTGCCACAGCTGCAGGGATGCTGGTGTGATTCCAGCATTGTGCCTGTCGCAATATCAGAGATAGTTCTTATTCACTTGGTGTGAGATTTCAGCTGGATTCTTTGGGAGATTTTGGCCATCTTTTTTCAATGAGGGGCACATTTTGCCACATTCAAGTGTTGAAGGTGAATCCATTATATGCTGTCATGTCTGCCAGTATTTCACCCAGAAGTGTTTTGGATTAAGTATGGATCCAGAATTGTTGAGGCTTTGGGCTCACTTGGAGTTTTGTCTGAGATTTCAAATGTGGCAGCCAACCACTCATTGAACCTCAGCGCATTTGATCCCTTGTTCAGAGCACACACTTTATATCTATTTTGTTTAATCTTTAAGTATTTCTTTTCTTTATTTTTTTTAGAAACTTTGTTAATCAATTCATTAAAGCGCTCCACTGATGCACACACATAGCTGTTGAATGTTTTAAGAAAGTAAACTAAGCATTTTCTAAATATATTTCATATGTTCTGAGTATTTTAAACATTTTTATTCAGGAAATCCTTTACTTTCACGTTCACTGGTTACATCTCCAGTCTGATCTTGAACTAATGTACATGGTTTGATTTGACAGGAGTGCATATTAATGGATTTGCTGTGGACACAGAGTAATGTTAACCAACTCAATGTTTTTTTCAGAAGTGCTGTGCCATTAGGCTTTAATATTCCTCCATTTTGCTTGGAAATTTATTTCAGCAGTCAGCATTCACATGCATTTTCTGAGGCGGTGTTAGAAAAATATGATTTTATACTTTATATATGTATATCATTGTGCAGGTGGGAAGATCAACATGACCGTACAAATGTGTGATAAAGAAACCTCTTGTAGTGTTATCAAGGTCACCATGCTCATCTGTACATCTGAACATTTACATTGCAGACTCTGTATGTAACTTGTTCCCTTGCTTGCAAGTTCTTATTAAATATCCTACTCTTTTGATTCTCAGACTTTGTTCCTGTGTATTTTTTAGAGTTTTCCTATCAGGCGGACATGATTGATTGTACCACCCAGCCATCCTTAGAGCTGTGCTGCTCACATGGTTAAAAACTTTGTACAATTTGACAATTGTTAATAGTGAAATAGCTCATTTGTTTTTAATTGGCTGAACATGCAAAATCACAAATATACATCATTCTCCATTTGGGTCCATTTGAGCTTAAGTAATGGCCAGTGAGTTTACAATTCCACCTCCTCCTCTCTCTGCCTTCAGAGTCAGAGCCGCGTTGGCTCTTAGCACTTTACTTCCCGTTTATTACATCTTTACTACATTTCTAATGGATCACTGCTCTAATTAACAGCCCTATTTGTCTCTTTTGTGTAAATGAGACCTTTTTGTTTTTGTCCATTACAGGTCATCATAATCAGCACTAGCTGTCATTAAATGGTTGCTGGTAGAGACTGATGAAACTCAGTAATTCACAGCTACTTAAAGTAAATACCTGTGCATCTGCTTTTGGAGGCATGTTCTAAAAACGTACACAGTACAAATAAACAATTTTTTATCCAAGTCAGTAAGATTTATGATCATGGTCATGAGACATATTTGACTGAGACAGACTGTGATGATAATGATTTAGTGACAGTCTACTCAACATGTTTACATGTATTTATGTATTGTTTTTTGGTAGCTGCTGACACTGATTGGATTATTGAAAAGAACACTGATATCTAGAGCCTTAATTTGAGATGAAGCTTTATGGAGTTCAAGCATTACTAATGTGTGGTTAGCTAATCCTTTCAGACTGATAAAGAGGCAGAGCAGACTCTGAAAGCAGCATAAGAGGGGTCAGATGGATAAAAAGATGGTTGATAACCAGAGTTGAAGCATTTGGCTTCATTATGAAAAGGCTAAATGGTGAGAGTCCAGTTAGTGATTATTTGCAGTCCACCCTTGACCCAAACACTGTTACCCATTACACTCAACCACTTGTACATCCTCTCATTTTCCTGAGTGATGCAGAAAAGCACTGCATGTTGAGTGTTATTGTAAATGTAACTTCTTATGGAGACAAATGGGTGGCAAATATTATGTTGGTGTGAAGGCAAGGCAAGGCAATTTTATTTGTATAGCACCATTCATACACAAGGCAATTCAAGGTGCTTTACAAGAACTTAGAAATACATTAAAATAAAACAAAAATTGCAGATCATTAAAGACAAAGGCTAAAAGCAAGACAATAGTTAAAAACATTACAGAAATGCATTTAGAAAGCAAACATAAAGCAAAAGCAACAGCTGACAAATATAAAAAAATAGCTACAGATTATTCTAACAATAAGTCACATATCTACTTCACTGGTAAGCTGCAGTAAACAGTAGTGTTTTTAGCCCTGATTTAAATGAGCTGACTGTTTCAGCTGACCTCAGATATTCTGGAAGTTTGTTCCACAGGTGGGGAGCATAGAAACTAAAGGCTGCTTCACCTTGTTTGGTTTTGATCCTGGGAACACCGAGTAAACCTGTTCCAGATGATCTGAGGGGTCTGGGTGCTTCATAATATACAAGTAAATCAGAGATGTATTTAGGCCCAAGACTATTTAGTGCCTTATAGTGAAAGACAGAATTGTCACTGAAAAGAAGCTGAAAACTGAAGTATTGATCTTGAATCTTGAACAATAAAAATACAAATGCAATAAAACTATAAGCTAGTGTAAAGTCAAAGAAAATTTTTCTGTTTACATGCATTTGATTCTAGAACCTACGCACTTACAAGTTGCAGCAAAGTCTGGTAGCTCTCAAAATCTTTGTTATTTTTGTTGCTTTTTATCGGATTTTTTACATCTACTGATGGATATTTCTGTGGAGAGAAGAGTTTATTCAAGAGAAGAGCTTTTTTCATTGAAATGGAGCAAATCTGGAGTATATTACCCTATTCCAGCTGAGATAAGGAGGAGCTTTCGTGGTTGCCGTGCTGGTGCAAAGTTAAAGGCAAGGAAATGGAGATACAAGCCCGTTCTGCCATCAGTCATCATGGGGAATGTCAACTCTCTGCCCAACAAAAGTGAGGAGTTGGAGATTTTGGTGAAGACTCAGAAAGTGTACCGTGAGTGCAGCCTGATGTGTTTTACTGAGACCTGGTTGAATAATAACATCTCGGATTCCATTGTGGATATACCTGGCTTCACTCTCATACGGTCA
>JAJHUR010113660.1:1386-14187 GCA_027495735.1 Lutjanus campechanus | reverse complement strand
TTGTTTTAACTGTCAGCTCACACTCTGACATTGAGCACATAATGATGTGTCAGTGTGCTCCATCACTGAGATCCTCTGTAAATACAAAGTTGATGCAGTCCGCAGGCATCCACACAGATGCGTGTCCATGAAATCAGGATATGAATATCTGAGTATGATTCACAATTATTGAAATATGTGTTTGTCGGTTTCATATTTAGGTGCGCATTTCAACATCAGTTTCTGTTGTTGTTCCACTGCGGTCCTGTAGGGCTAGAGTACATCTGACCAGCAGGAAGCAGAGGAAACTGCTGTTTCATGTACGTTGCTGAAAACGCACATCCCTATTAGCCACAAACATGTACATTAGGTTAATTCTATCAGTGACCCTGACCTAAAGGACTGGCTTGGAGGTGGAGTTGGTCACCTTGACACACCAGATGGTTTGTTACACAGAACAATCAAGGAAGTCGTCCTTAGCAACAGTTTGGAAAAGGGTGTAACTTGAAACCTTGCCAGGTGGATTCTTGCGTCATCTTGTGATCTCGTGAATCAGGGATGGGTTAAATGCAGATGTCTACACTACACTACACTACACTATGTTGTACTGTGTGTGTGTGTGTGTGTGTGTGTGTGTGTGTGCATGTGTGTGCGTGTGTGTGTGTGTTTGTGACAATAAAATGATTCTTCTTTAAATGTATGTACACTGCCTGGCCAAAAAAAGTGGATTTAACTAAGCAAATATATAAGATACTTCCATTGGATAATTACTGCAGTGATTAAACTACTTATTGAACCCTAACTGATGCAGTGAGCAGCTTCTCATTTCTTAAACAACCATCAGAAGACATATCCTGTGGTCGTGGAAAAGATGTTACTCTGTTTCAGAAGGACAATTATTGGCCTGTATCAAGCAAAGAAAACAACAAAGGAGATTCTGAAATGACTAAAATTGTGTTAAGAACTGTCCAACATATTATTAAAACCTGGGAGGATAGTGGTGAACCATCATCTTCCAGGAAGAAATGTGGTTGGAAAACAATCTTGAATGATCGTGATTGGAAATCACTTAAATGTTTGGTGAAATTAAATTGTAAAAAATCAACAGCAGAACTCACGGCTTTGAATTATTTTTTCTTCCCTGGTGACACGGGCATATTCCAAGATGACAATGTCACGATTCACGAGGCTCAAATAGTGAAAGAGAGGTTCAGGGAGCATGAGACATCATTTTCACACATGGATTGTCCACCACAGAGTCCAGACCTGAACCCCACTGAGAATCTTTAGGATGTGCTGGAGAAGAGCGGTCCGACTCTCCCAACATCAACACAAGATCTTGGTGAAAAATCTCATGGTAAAGTACAACATCACGTGACGCACAGCAGCCCAAAAGGACGTTTTCCCATCACCTTACATTGTGAAAGAAGCAGCTGTAAAACGGTGGGCACATTTTTTTGGAGCGCTACACCCCATGCAAAAAGACTCAGAATTCAGGCCAATAACATTTGGAAAGTCTAGAAAACATTTAATCCCCGTTCATTAGCAGAGGGCTAAAATGGAAGTTAGCAGGTTTGGCTGCCGGTAGTCTCTTCTGTCTGTGTGCCAAACCACGCAGAAGCATATCCAGGTACTTTTATACCCAGAGGTCACCTTCATGCACCACTGAGCAGCTTTCATAGGAATGAACAGAGGCCCTCGGCCAACGTTGCATCCATTTGCCGATTGAAGGTTGGGTTTAGTTTTTTAGTCCACAAAACGCAGGAAAACAGCATTACAGAATCTCCCGAGCAATTGAATTAAATGGTGACCAGTTTTCAAATGAAAAAACAGCCAAAAAACAAACAATACTGCTCATCTGATGTAATCCAAGTATCATAAATCTCCACCATGACAGACATCATTTGCACCATGTTTGTAGCCCAGATCCTTAACTTTGAGCCACATTCATGTTGGAGCTTTAGGAGACTTGGTTTACACCAGACGAGCAGTATGGAGGCATTTTATGTTTTTTAGATGTTTTTTTCTGTTTTAAAACTGGTCACCATTCACTTCAATTGATTCTGCAATACTTTTCCTGTGAACCTCCAGCATTGTTTTGTGGACTAAAAAACCTTAACCTTCAACTGGCATGAGGGTGAGTAGATGTCTGAATTTTCATTTTGCATGCATGGGTGGTGCAGGACCAGATGCTGCCGTACCAGGCAGAACAGTTTGTGATGGGGGTGATTGACGTCTACTAGTTGTATGACAAGCCATTGTGAGAATTATTTGCCTTGTAATTATGAGACTCTGAGTCATAATTATGAAAAAACATTTTCCCTTTTTTTTCTTAAGTGAATGTAATGTGCTTTCGTGCGCTCACGTCTCAGCTGAATTAACTGAAACTTTCTTAGACTTTCTCTTCTGACAGGAGGTTTAGTACTCCCTGTGAAGAGTTTAACTGTGGCATGTTATAAAATCACTGCAGTGCGCTCTAAATACAACAGCTTTTGAGTTGCTGGAAAGGTTGTTTTCACCTTAAACACAAATACAAGTGCAGTTTCCCCCTGCTTCCAGTGTTTGTGCTATGCACACAGCCTGAAGTCTACCTCAGGTAAGATAGTAAACAGGTAGATTTATCACAATGTCAGCCTACAGTGCCATAATATCACTGTCAAATTTGCTTGTTTTATGGTCATTGAACTAATCTTTCTTGTGCATGTCTCTGTCCTTCAAGCGTTTCTGGCTTTGCTGTGCACACCGTACCTGTAGCTGCCTTTATATTCCTGGCTGTTAACCAAGTGAGTGTGACTTCTGTGCAGGTTTCAGTCTCCTGCAATCAATAACACTCTCTGCTCCTAAACACACTTTGCCTCTTAGTAACACAACCCACGTCCCTCATATAGCTTCAGTTGATGGGACCCAGCCAACAATCCTCCCCCCAAATACACACACACACACCTACACACACACACACACACACACACACACACAAACCAAAGTTGCTGGAATCCAGCGCTGGCATCCAAGGGCATCGGAGCCTCTCCCTCTCATTGACAAGCTGTCTGAATTAGGAAATGCTCCCGCGGGCTTCAACAAAGATAAATGACAGAGTGGAGTAGCAGCCCAATCGGCTTTGACAAACGGAGGGGGGTCTCAGACAGGAAATGTGATTTATAGGTGGCTGATCATTAAGTGTGTGACTCTGAAAAGGAGTTTTGCTTTCACTGTTGAGTTGTTTGTGCTTTCACTTCAGCAGTAGGTTTTCAGCAATCAAACAGCACTCATTCTTGAGAATTGGGATGAAATTGTATTTTGAGGGGGTTTTGATTTTTTCTCTTCAATTATGCTGGAAAATATATTTTAAAAGATCAAACTCTTGGCTATTAAACCTCGTAACAGGCAAACCTCATAGTTATTCTTCTTTTTTAAATCAAATGTAGACGTTGACTCCATCAGATGGAAAATGTGACAGAGTTGACAAAAGCTGCATTTTTTCATTTCACAGCATAGTTGTAGTGAGCAGCCATCTTATTTTTTTTAAGTCATTCAGAGTTCATGTTATGGTTGAGACACATCTGATAGCAAAATTACTTCATGGATTTGTCTAAAAATAGAAAGTTAACCAATGTTTGAGCAGTTTTCCCGCCTTTTTTTAAACCAGGAAGTGAGACAGGGGTCCTCAGGGTATGGCTAACCCTTTTTATGCCTGAATAAATCATGTTTTTGAAAAATCTGACGGAGTTGATGGAAATTGGGGACACAACTTTAAAGGGCCAACATTTTTATTAAAAAAAATATTTCAAAGGACCAGTGTGCAGAATTTAGGGGCATCTAATGGTGAGTTTCCAGACTGTAACCCACTCCCCACGCCCTCCCCTTCCAAGAGTGTAGGAGAAACTACAGTAGCCACGAAACCCGAGTAAAACATAAAAGCCTGTGTCTAGAGCCAGTGTTTGGTTTGTCAGTTCTGGGCTACTGTAGCAGAAACATGGCAGTGCAACATGGCAGCCTTCATAGAAGAGGACCTGCTCCCTTGGTAGATATAAAGGGCTCCTTCTAAGGTAACAAAAACACAATGATTCTTATTTTTAGGTGATTATACACTAATGAAAAAATATTCATGAATTATACTATATTCCTGCCACATTTTGCCAAAAAAATCCATGTCAACTTTAAAACAAAAATGATTATAATAGCATGTTATCAGTAGGTATTGTTAGTTTTAGATTTCGAAGGTTTTTAACTCATTTTTCAACTGTTTGAAGATGTGAATTGTCTTGAGGTGAATTGTATTTTCTGACACAGTTCAGAAATAAAATAATAAAAGCAAAACAAAACATTTAATAAATTACATATATTTCTTATATATGAATTCTTGAAAAATAGATTTTCACCAAAAAATTGGAATTAAAGTGTTGGTATTAATATGATTTGTCCCAGTTCTCAAGAATGAATGAAATGAATGTATTAATATTTGGGAAGCTTTAAGTCCACTTTGGTCCTCATTCACATCTCAACTAAAAGAGAACGTCTCTTTGCTTCCTACCTGTCCTCTGTGAAATAATACCTCCAAAACATCATCATCATGCCTCAAACACACACACGAGGCTGCTCAGTCCCTCACCATCAACGTCTAATTATAGCCAGAACATGTGGAAGGCCTCCAGGCTCTAAAACACATAAACAGGAGGCTTGGTGAAATAGTAGCCTCATCTTGTTTCAAGTTGTCAGCCTCAGGCAGACACGCCGCTCGCCCCACTGAGCTCTCCAAGGTGGGAAGAGGAGCTCCCACTTTGTCCGTTCTGCTGTCAGCAGCCGAGCAGATGATGACAGATCAATCACAGACAGACAGGTGATGCTCAGAATCTTATCAGAATTGGATCCTACAGTGTATTCTTACAGTATCACAAAACACAACAGCTTGAGTGACAGAGTGTCGTTTTTAAGCGTTATTACCTCCAGGGTAGTTCATACTCCAGTATGTAGGTTATATTTACTCTTAGGAGCTCCAGAGTACAACCACAGCGCTCCATCACTGGCCAATGAAGAGCTCCAGTTGAAGGGTAAAAGCCTCGCTCAAGGACACTGTAATGATACGTGAAGGGGCTGGGGGCTGCCTGCAGCCCAGAGCCTGCTGACCTCCCGATTGTCAGAGGAGGTGATGGCCAAGGTGTAGATACAATAAATACAGTGTGACTTACAGTAAGCACCACCCTCCCTGTCCACCATCACCATAATGACTTCACACCGACTCCCAATAGAGCATTTCATCTTAATCAATGACACACTGACAGACAGCCGTGGACCAGATGATCCAACAGTGTCATGAAAGACGTGAAGATACTGCAGAGAGATTACAGCTTCATCTCTCTCATTATCATGACATCACCAGGGTTGGGAGGGCTATCTAAAAAATGTACTCCATCACAATTACTGTTAAAAATTGCAGTCAGTAACCTAATCATAATATTAAAGTAATGTAACCTGATTTCTTTCTGTTACTTTTGGACATGCAAAAGCTTCGTATAATCATAGAATGTTTTATGTTCATTGTAAGTTTATTCACTGTTTGTCCAGATATTCCTTCCTTTGTTATTTGTGACAGCATGTTTTGATCAATAGCTGTAATTATGCACATTTAAATGTACTTCTGTATTGCTAACATTAGTGGTTGGTATGTGTAGCTAACGTCAGGAGTTGGTCTGTGTAGTTGGTCTTACCTGTTTCTTGAAATTAGAATTATTATTTTTACAGCTAAAATAATCTTTAAATTTCCACCCAGTGATGCATGTTTTTACTAGAGGCCATGATAATGAATTGGAAACTGTGATCTTAGCTGCTTCACTGAGACCAGAGTGGTTGTGAGACTATAATCCTGCCAATAACCCACATTTTCACAACATGTAAATGTAATCTGATGTAGTGATGAGTTCAGCAGCAGATCTGCTAATCAGTATCCCCATCGGTATTCAGTGTAATGCTGTCACTGTCCAGAGATCAGTGAAGAAGCTTTACTCTGTCAAACGTCACATCACTACGTCACCCACATGAGCACACCCTGTGAGAATGCTAACAGCTAACTTAAGTCACTATTTTTTAGTCAAAAGTTAGTCAAGTAAGTTGAGAAATTGTAATATGGATTTATTCGTTTTCAAATGTCCTCAGACAGAAGAAGTGCTGACCATGTTGGATAACAACTTTTCAATTTCCTTTGAAAATGTCAACAGTGAGTCTGAATATAAAAATCAAGGATGATTGACACTGACTTTGACCTGACTTTGTCAGGTTTTGTGCAGCCTCGGCTACTGTTTCATGCTCTCTGTGACATGGCTCTTATATTGTTGTGCTCTGAGTGGACTAATGTGCTGTTTCAGGAAAACAGTTGTCGTGTCCCTACCCATGTTGAGACCAAACCTATGTCCCTGCTAGTGCAAACTTCGACTGAAAAAGAAAATACTGCCGATTAGCAGACAGGTGAGTTGATGCTCCATTTACAGCTCTCCTCTAATCAGAGTGCAATTACTGCAAGTGATGACTCAACATATGACTAAGGTTTATATTTGTACTCCAGTTTGTAGTGTGTGTCATCCATTTAAACGGATCAGGAGTCGTATATCATCAGGTGCTTTGGATAAAAAGTGACATTGTCAGTGTTTAACAAATATATTAAATCAGAATGAGTAGTGTTAGTAACATTTTAGCCAAGCTAGTCATAGTTTGACACAGTTTGACGTGCCAGATGGCTACACTATGCTCACCTCTTCAGGAGACTTAAACTGTTCCACTAAGACAATTCAGCCTGATCTAGTCAACGCTCACTGAAACGAGGCGCGCGCAGAGAACAGAAGCAGCTCAGAACAACTGATTGTCAAAAAGAGGATAAGATGTCACGAAAAGAAGAGAACATTAGAGTGATTTTCTTCTCAGCAGCAGAACAAACCCTGCAGATTCAATTATATGAAGAATATAGAGAGGTCATCATGAAAAATGACCAATACTGCCGCAATTAACAAAACAAAGGAGACGACTGGACAAAAAAAAAGCAGCAGAGTACAGTAAATGCCAAGATAATGTGATCCTAGTGTATTTTGCCCTGTTGCTCACTTGGTAGAGCGTCTGCCCCATGTACTGAGGCCTCAGCAGCAGGGCGGGTTCGATTCCAACCCGAGGCCGACCTACATGTTGTCTTCCTTCTCTCCTTCCTTCTTTTCTTGCCTATCTTCAGCTGTACTATGCAGCAAAAACACAAAAAGCCATTTTAGATGAAGATATACCAGCCTAATTAATGTTTTTTCTTAAACTATAAATGTTAAGTTTTTTTTTTTTTTTAAAGGGATGTTGTTGTTGACTTTTGAAGACAGTAAAACTTGGGAGACATAATTTTTCTAACTTTATTTTTTTAAATGAATTAGTGCTGTCAAAAATATCGCGTTATTAACGCGTTAACGCAAATCAATTTTAACCGTGTCATTTTTTTTTCCGCGAGATTAACGTTCATTGTGACCAAGTGAACTTGTAGTTTTTATAAGCTGTGGCCACGACGACGACTCTGCAGCCGCCACATTAATGTGTGAGCATTTCACAACACATCATGTAGTGAATGGCTGCTCCACCCTAAGGCTGGTAGGTAGTGTATTATCAAGGTATCAATTATTTTAGGCAGAAAGTATAATTTCAGCACTATCAATAATGAACAATATTGACTGAACAAGCCACACTTGATCTTCGTTAGACTGACTGAACAGCCTCAAAGAAATTATATTTTACAATTCTTCATATTTTATTATAACGAAATTCGTTAATTCGGTGCTTTTAAAGTCATGATATTAAGCTGACACGGATCACTTACTTTGTTTGCGGTCAGACGTTACAGCATCTCCATCAAGGCTGCACGCTGCGTGTCGCTGTGTTAGATGCAGTCGGCTTAATAAAGTCAGTGATCACAAATTAGAATGATATATATTACAAACAACCTTTCATTCATCTATGTTTGGATTGGATTCTTCGGGAGATTTTAGCGTCTGAAATGCATTTAGCGCATTTCATTACCGCCAGCTGATGGAGGTAAATCCGTCCGTATGCGGCATCTCTGACAATATTTAACACAGAGGTAATTTGGAAAAGTATGAATCTAGTGCATTAAGTAGTGTGAAATATAACACTACACGTTGTTTTCAATAAAAAAACATTTGCACAAAGCAAGCCTATCCACTTTTCCATGTTGATAACAGTATTAAAATGATAATTCAAGGGACATTTATAAGAGATAAAAATGTGCGATTAATGTACGATTAATCACGAGTTAACTATGACATTCATGAGATTAATCGCGATTAAATATTTTAATCGCTTGACAGCACTAAAATGAATACATTCTTTGAAACTAAAGCAAACCTGTAAATTCATGCTTGGTCACATAGACAAAGGTCCAAACTTATGTCTCTGTACAGACAGTGAAGTGACACTTGAGGGGACTGTCTTTTGGGGTAAATTCTCTGACACACACATTAAGCCTGATGACAGTTAGCCTGCCAGCAGGCTAGTTCTGTGGTATCAGTTACCATGGTTACTGAGCAGAGATTGCTGCTTAGCCACAGTCATGGAATGGCTCCCTCACTTAAATTAGCCAGACTTATCAGGATAAGCCAGGCTTTTTCTTTATCCACACTGATGGAATACCCCTCTGATTGTTTCTGCCTGCCCCCAGTCACCTCCCAGTGTATTTAGACTTTTGTCTGTTCCCTCTACAGCTGCCAGTTTGTCTTTCTCTGTACGATAAGCATCCTTGTGTTCATCTTCTTTGAATCTTTTCCTGATTTTTTTCCCCTGTGTTTTTTGTGGCTTGTCTTCTATTTTTGGATTTGTACCTTTTGTACTTTTCTCAAGCTTGACATCTCCTGCTGTATCTAAGCGCAAGCCCTTTTTGTTTTGACTTTTGTGTTTATTACAGATTTTTGAACAGCCACTGCTTTGCTTTCTCCTTTGCATTTTTGGCTCCATATTCTTGTCTCAGTTTGTGCACTTCATGTAAATTTGGCCTAATTTCTACTGATCATTATAAGAAACATACAATAAAAAACTGAAATGGAATCATTGCATGTTCTCAAGACACTCCAGGGTGTCACGGCACCCACTTTGATAACCACTGCTGTCGACTCAACACCTTCATTGAGCAGCGTTGCATCATCTGACACCCAAAGCACACACTGAACTTGACATACAGACTGACTTACACACAGAAGACATATTCACGGTACAGTAGCTCCATGTGCCCCTCTGGTGAACAGTGAATGTGACTCGTGTCAAAGCTGTGAAATATGGCAGTGGTGTATCATAACAGGTCGAAGCAACTGTTGGCCGAACTTGCAAAGGCGCAGTAGTTTTGCAGCGCACTTTAAGATAAGATCACATTAGTATTCCGTTCAACATTTGACCCAAACTCAGCCCCGAAAGCATTTGATGTCACTGTTCCGATGTGAGCAATAAGAGCGATCACACACTACAAACAAGAGTACAAGAGCGATGCTGCGGTGAACTGAATGAATTTGTGACCATACTTTAACAGCAGTAATGTGTATGTTGCCTTTAACTGTTGCGCTCTTATGTTCATTTATGTAACTAGATTTGATTTCAGTGTGGATTCCATCCCCTGAACACTGTGTCTCACTTCATGAATTCCACAATATGGATGTAGTACCAAACATCAGGAATGCTAAAGCAAGTTATGCGATTAATTCATCTACAAATAGCCCAAAACGATGTGTCGTTTTTGCTCACGTTGTGTGTGCACATGTTGTACTCACGAGAGCGTCCTCTCCAGCCTGCTGCCGGTCGAGCCGATGATCTCCCCCAACGTACAGAACATCTGACCCAGGAAGTCCTTCACAGAGGAGACCAGCACATGGTTAATACTGCACAGCACAGTCAGATGCTACACACGCAACTCAACATCAATGGATCATAACTGTAGATATTGAAGCTGATATTCTAATACCTTTTCACATGGTTGTTTAATGAAAAGTATAGTTTTGCATTTACTTTCTCATTATATAGGTTTCATGAGCTTTAAGCCAGTGCATCTTCTCGTCCATTCACTCTCACTAATTTACACGCTCACTCCCTCACTCACATGCTCACTTACCCAGTAATTTACTCATTAGTGAAGTGTCCATTCAAATAAAGAGCACAATTTCACTAAATTTACAGAAAATCAGACAGACAATGTGAACAAATGAGTAATTCCATCCACTTGTTATGTGAATATTAGGAGTAGGACACATCCAGATAAACAGTTGGAGGTGCTAGTTTTCCTGTCTGTTAAACTAAACTATTGCAGAATAGACAGTACCACGAGATGATGTAACTGAGAATGTGGAAAATGTGATAATATCGCATTTGTTCATTTCATGTATTAATTTGACTCGCTCCACACAGCAGTGGTGAACCGTAACTAAAAGAACTGGGATTTCACTTCAGCCAAAACTTGCAGCAAAATGGAAAAATATTTTGCTGGAATAAGCAGCAGGCAGCAGGTAGCTTGTGTCGTGTTTGTGGTGTGTAGTTGCCATATACATAAATGCCAACACAGGGCAGCAAACATCACACAATGACAGAAGAATAAGTCATGTTTTATTAGAGTTTTTTTGCACGTAAACTTGTATTAAACAGCAGATAATTGCCATTCACGCTGATACTGTTGTTTGGATAAGTTATAATTAAGTTTGTGTTTAATACTTAAAGCTTTAATAATCTATATCTATGGATATATCTATATAATCTATATTTTTACTGCACATAATTAAAGAATAATAATGGGATTTTAATTAAATGATCATTTTGGTAATATGCTCAATTAAAACTAACTGATACTAATCACCATCCCAGTCACCAGAATCACCACAGCCCCAAAATGTTTTTTCAGTAAGAAGGCAGTAGTAGCAGTAGTACACCCTTAAAAACGGCGTGTTCATTTTTGACACAATAAATGTATAGACATCAAAATAACACATTTTCTGTCAGTTTCGGCTAAACGTGTTGCATGCTGCATCCTATTGTACACACCCAAATGTTTACTGGCCAATCACATCGCGGAGCTGCCATCGATTGCATCAGCCCTCTGACCCCACCAGAGACAATCTCTTTTTGTCCTACTGAGAAGATGTCAGAGACCGAGGAGCAGCACAGCCGAAGGACAGGTAAAATCAATGTTATTGCATTTTATATGATTCATTTACAGCCATGGAATGTTAGGAACTATGTCAAATGCAGAACCAACCAGTATTTCAACTTGGCCTGGCAGCTAGCTCGTGTCTGACGGCCGACATTACCTCCCTTTTCATTTTCTGTCAGACTTAATAAGCGGGGAGCTGGGGTGTTTGCTTAGAGTTTTTACTATCATGGTAATTTAATGAGCTGTTAAGATAATTTTAGAGAAGTCACATTAAGCCGAACGATAACGTGACTTCATATTAATACTTTGGTTATGTGCTAGCTGGCTAAATAGTTACGATAGCTAATGCTAGTAAGGTTAAGCGTTATGATTGTAACAACTTAACCTATTGCATTGTCACCATGAAAAGTTAAAGCCTATTCAGATTATTATTGACTTATTTTAGCATCTGGGGGGCAGCGTTAGGAAAGCTACCACTTCTTGTTTGGTTGGTTCTGCGGTTATTCCTTCGATCCATTTGTGTGTAACTGTGGTTGGAGTTAGTATTAAACTTGGGAGTTTGAAACATGATGCGTATGTATCTTTGATACAAGTTTATGACTGTAAAATTTCCTTTTAAGTAATTTCTTCAAGTTTAGCACAAACATAGCCTGGTATTGGACTGAATTCACCGTATTTACTGTGCGGCCGTTCTCTTCTGACCTGTGTTCCAGGTTACAAGTCGCATAAATGTGGGGAATCTGACAAATTATTATCATTTCAACATTTCCCAGTTGATCTGCATCTTAAAACACACTTGATAGTGAAAATCTGAGGAGACACCATACTATATTTCAAGGCAAAACAACATATTTGATAACCCATTAGACACCATAAGTAATGTTAGCATACAGCCACCTCCTAGCTAAAAAAAAATATGCGCAAATAAGAATATTGTGCAGATCAAGAAAAAAAAGTATAAATAAGATAGGAATAGTACAGTACAAGTTAAGAATAATGAGTTAAAAAAAATTACGTGTGAGTAATTAATAAAAAGTTATCAACCAAATATTGACTTTCTTCCAGCAGTGAACTGAGAGCTGGGACTTCAGTTTGGCCAAAACTTAGTCAGACACAACCATAGACTGTATATAGAAGTGGACGAAGCTTCTGGCTCTGAAAAATGAAGCCAATGCGGAAGTGCAGTAACGCTGTATTCTCACCGAAATCCAGCAGGGGGTGCGCGAGCTGGCTGCAAAAAGAAGCCCGGTCCCATTGACCCCCGTTCTAAAATGCCCAACTTTACAGCTGAAATAAACATATTATAGGCCGTGTCAAAAAACGATTTTGGTCTCAATAGCTAATATTCCCCACCATATTCACTGAACCAGACTTGAATTTTCATACAAGTCATTCGTTGATTTTATATTAAGGCTTAAAGTTCTGAATAATTAGGGGCGTGGTTTCGTGAATGACAGGCGTAGTGCCCTATGGTAGTGCCACTCACTCGCTCCCATAGACTATACTGTCTATGGTCCCGCCCTACTCCACCGTCTCAACCAATCATATTCACCTCCGGTTTCAAAACTGTGAAAATGGCGCTGGCCAAATCTGAAACTCGAGGCTTCAAAACGGGTGTTCAGAAACCAATGGGTGACGTCATGAAGGCTCCGTCCACTTCTATATAC
>JAJHUR010113653.1:578-14896 GCA_027495735.1 Lutjanus campechanus | reverse complement strand
AAGTCACCGGAATCTTTTGCACTTTTTCACTTAAATGTGAATGGAAATTTCTCACCATCAGAGTTGAGGCTGTTGCTGCCTGCGGCTTTGGCTCCAAAAACTGACTCAAAATCCACCTGGAGACCCCCTGCTGACTGCTGTGGAGGAGCCTGTGGCGTTGAGTATCCTTCATAAGAGACGGGAAAGAAGACAGCTGCAGTCACAGAGTCTCATGAAGTGAAACTGATCTGAAAACTGACCACTGCTTGGACTTCTGGTTGCTGCACCAGCTTGTGTAACTACAGTGTCCATGTATCAATCACTTTCTCCACAGAACAGAAAACTATCATCAGTCTACTGCTGAGTGTGCTGCAGAGAGCCTTCAGTACTCTACCTCTGAATAGACCTGCTACAGTAGAGGGCTCAGTGGGGAAAGGAGCCTGGTGTGGGAGGTGCTGGGCAATGGACACTGGACCACAGAAGGAGTCTGACACGCCACAGGAAGCAGGAAGACAAAGAAGAAGAGAGAAAGAGAGACGAAGAAAGAGAGCAAAAGGAAAAAGGCATTTCAAGGCCAGGCCAGAGAGACAGGTGGGAAATCACAGAAATACAGGCAGGAAGAAGACAGATAACATGTCTGACAGTTTTGAAGTTGATAGATTTGGGGTATTTTAAGTTAAATTTAAGAGTTGTAGAAGGTTAAAGTAGAGCAGAACAGTACTGTAGCAACCAAGAGGGAGGGAATTAAAGAATAGTTAGACATTTTGGGAAATATTTGCTTTCTTGCCAAGAATTAGATGAGAAGATCAATACCACTCTCATGTCTGTATTTTAACTATCAAGCTACAGCCGGCAACTGAATTAGCTTCTCTTAGCATTAAGACTGAAAACAGCAGGAAATAGCTAGCCTGGCTCTGTTCGAAGGTAAAAAAAAAATCTACCTCTTACACTCAGTAATTAACATGTTATATCTTGTTACAAAAGCAAAAACCATACAAAAAATAAAGTGTGAGAACAATATGTTGCACTGTTGCGAGAGGTTGTGCACTGGCTGGGACAGTTGCCAAGCAACCAGCAGAAACTCCAGAAATTTGGAGACAGGCATGCTGCTTCTAGTCCTTATGCTAAGCTAAACTAACCAGCTATTGGTTTGGAGTTTCATATTTAAAATCCAACTGAAATCTAATTTCCTAATTTTTTCAAATGTCAAAAATAATATCTTTGTTGGTTTATATTTATTTTAATAGTTGATATTATTAAAAAAAAAAATAATCAAGTGTTTAGAGAAATAGAGCTCAGTGACCACACACTGTTTAAACGGCTCCGGTTCCAGAAGTGAATTTCCCATTCATTCAACTCAACTGATGTTTCAGAAAATCTTTATATTAAGCCTGGAACTGAGCCAACCAACTGCAAGATGAATCATGAGTGACAGCACTTCTAAGTAAATTTAATATCTGTTATTATTGTAGTCTCTATACAGTGTTGCTAAATGATGCTGTTTGTGTTAACAAGCCAGCCTGCTAGCAAAGCTACCTTTAGGATTGTGGGTAGTGTAGAATTTCTCCATAACATCACAAATAAAACATGTTTTTCATAAAACAAAGATGATATCATACACACTTGCGACTTTAACATCAGCATAAACAAACGTCTGACAGTCTGGCCAGTCTACCTTGGATGCTAACGACATTATGGCTAACAATCAAAATCCTTGATTGAATGAATGTTTGGGACTTTCACTTCTGGAACCTCACTGTTGAGCGCTATATCAGAAATGCTCCTTTTCATGTGAGCTGGCCAGAAGGGTGTGTCAGCGTCTGGGTTTGATTGACAACTGTTGGCAGGCTGAGTCCCAGTCCTGGCAGGAGAGTGAGTGGTATTGACAAGTAAATGCCACAACAGCATCTAGTAAGTATGCAAGTATGTTTATATGCTGTTAAATAATGTGCAGCTGAGCAGTTAATGAGCTAACCAGCCTGTGAACTACCATTAGCAGTGTACATCTTCTCCCTATTAATGTTTGGTGGCTCATTCAACAAGCTAAGGTGCAGAACAACATGCTTGTTGTAAGATAGATAAGCAGGAGACTTTAGCAGGAAAGATAATGTGGGCTAATGTTCAAAGTCTGTGACTGCTGTGTTGTGTGGCAAGCTGCTGTTAATCAGTGAGACTGTCTGCCTCTGATACAACTGTGACCAAGCTAACATGTTTTAAAGGTGTGTAAGGGTTACAAGGATTTATTGGCAGAAATTGAACTTAACATTCATAAGGATGTTTTCATCTCTGTATAATGACCTGAAAAAAAAAGGAACTGTTGTGTTTTTGTTTGTCTCCTACATGTTGGCAATCTGTAAGCTCACTGCTAAGTGGCACAAAATCCTACAAACTGGTCCTTTAATATGAAGCTATTTGATATTCTGCATGGAAACATGTTATCCATCCACATAGATGGAGAGTAGTACTCCAACTATTTAACAGAGGGCACCATCATAACACCAACACAAAATACATGAGCACATATTTATGCAGCAGCAGACAAAAGGACAGATATGAGGGTGATATCAATCTTCTCATCTAACTCTAGGCATGAAAGCAAATAAGTGTATCTCCCAGCAATGTCTAACTTTTCCTTTAATATTAGTTTATGTCCACATTTCTACCATAAATGTCAAAATAAGAGCCCTGGGGGGGGGTATGTCATAGCATCCTATGTTTGCCAGGGCTCAGGAAACATAGGCTGAGATGGTGATCCATCATAGTACCTGAGATGGAGTGTTCTATCCGCACTGTGCGTTTGTAATTGGTTGAAACGGATGAGTTTGTGTCAATAAAGGGATTGTAACGATCTGGAGAATCAAACATAGTGTTGGTAAAAGAAGAACAGGTTTCATCTTAAAGCTCTACGGCATGTTTGTATAATTTACAATGCAACAGCAAACTGTTTGTTAAAACAGAGGATGAGAGGTAACTGTGAAGCAGCATGGGTGTATGGCCTCTATAGTGGGACATGGAAGGTCCTGGCTGATACATAAGAACTAAGAGGTGTTTCACTAAAAAATAGCACAGTTTGAGCTGCAATGAGGTGCATTGCACAGACAAAGAAAAGAAGATAGTTTAGACATTTGCACACGTCAACATTCAAACTTACAGCAGCAGCACAGTAAACATGCAGACTAGTCATGCTTGTAAGTGACTACAGAGAAATGAACAAGAGCGACAAAGACTTTTGAGGAGAAACAAAATGAGTCGTTACCACCAAACATTTCATGACCAGATGTCCTAGAGGAAAAGCTAACACCGTCTGAAGACACGACAGGTAAGTGAGTGGCATCGACAACGAGTTTTGAGAGGAAAGGGTTAAGGTTTGGCATGGAATCATCTCCAGCTTCAGTAGAGGTGAAAGGATCTATGCAGGCAGAGGAGAGAGAGAGAGAGAGACAGAGAAAACAGAAAAAGACAGAAACAGAGTGGAGAGGAAGAGGTGGGCATCAGAGTCAGACAACAACAAGAGAAGGAGAGCATGCAGAACAGATCAACAAAGTCCAGAAGAAACACAGATGTTGGTTAGAGGTGTTGGAGGAGGCAGATCCTTACCTGCCCACGCTGTTGCCACTGGAAGCCCTGTTGAGCCTGACTGCATGGAGGGCTGGAAAGTTGACTGCAGGTCAAAAAGGTCGCTCTCCATCTTCACCGCACTGCACAGGGGAAAAAATAACATTAATAACATTAGTAGGATTTTCTTGTATAAAAGCCTCAAAACAAAAAAATAATAAAATAATGAGTTTTCAAACTTAAAGCTGCTACAGTCAATCAAATGACAATGTGAAAACATTGTGATGTTTGGAAAGTTTGCTGTGACATGTTTTGGAGATGTGAGGGGCTGCAGGCCAGTATTACATCATATATGGTTACCCTCCAGATCATGCGACACGCATTGTTTGAGGGAGTGCTCATATACTTTACATAAGCACGATATTTATTATATCAAATACATTTTATTAAGTACATCATTAATGCTGATGAGTTAAATGTATAAGAAGCATTTTCCTATATCAGTCAGTCACAGCCTGATCTGAGTACATCCTCCAACACTGCAGGTCACATAATCTGATGGGTTACTAAATATAGTGTAACACTGGGTGAGATTACAGCGATCAGTCGTGATATAGTCTTGTCTTGTGAGTCCACTTCAGTCTGATCAGTCTGCTCTTAATAGCAGATGTTATTGTTCATTTAGAAGACAGTAGTAGCAATTAGTTGTACTTAAAAAGTATTTAAGTAAGTTATTGTGCTTCTTTTTCTTCTTATTTATTGTGAGTGGTAACCAGTGTTAATGCTCATTACCGCCACCTGCTGTGTTGGAGTGTGAAGTGCTTGAAGTTAGTGTTGCTAGGAAATTGAGGGTGTGTACAGTTATGTAATGACTTGGCTCTCTAGCCTGTGGAGAAGCAAGACAGTTCTCCAATGGTTCACAAGTTGAACTGGCAGTAGCACCAGCACCGAACTGGCACTAGGTTCTTGTTGTTCGAAAAGAGGCAACAGACATGATCACTATAAGTGGTTTGCGCTGTTTTTCCAAACTATAGAGGGGATACACTGTAGATCTAAGCAGTACCCATTAGAGCAGCTGGGTGTGGAGAAGAGGTCAATGGCTGGTGCTGTGCTGATAGTGCCCCCGGTGGTGGAGATCGGCGATGTATCAGTAGTGGCGAAGGAGGGCCTCTTGGACAGCTCTTTGAGCCTTTGTTCCTGAATGAGCAGGCAAGTGACAGTCAAACACACGGGCAACAAAGACACTGAGAAGATGTTTGTTCAGCGGAAGTGTACAGTTTTAATTGTACCTTCAGAGCTTTGAGTCTGGCCTGTTCCTCTTCAAGAGCTGCCTGCTTCTCCCGCTCGTCCACTTTAGTGAAAGACATTCCCGTGCTGGCCAGTGATGAGACTGCATTTGACAGAGTACTGGCCCTGCAGGAAGAGACACAAATTGACACTAGATTGATTTATTTCTTATCTATTTTATTGCTTTTATTATCACATTTTCATCGTTATCTCTCGTGTGCACTAGACTGAAATTGTTTTACTGTTTACATCTGTACTATCTTATTATGAGCCTGTCAGTCATCTGTAAAGCACTGAGGGGAATTCAGAAGTAGTGATGGGAGGATTAACGCACCTGCTGGCTGCGGTGGAGTCTTTGACCTTCTTGCCCTCTAAAGAGGCCAAGTGCTGCTCCAGAGCTTCAAGAAGGCTACTGGGAGCCTGTTGTGACAGAAAAACACAGTCAGGAAGTTCCTGAGACACAGAAAATGTAGTCTGTATGGACATCAAGACCATAAAGGACAGTGGTGGGCAACCAGGAAACACCACACACCATGAAACCATTAAAGCCCAGGTGTAGACAGCCAATTGATGTGATCAGGAGATTAAATTTAGCTCAGTTTTGAATATTGGTTACCCACCACTGATCAATGACTGCATTCCAGCTGAAAAGCTACTTTGAATGAGAGTAACATCTGTGTGGGATGACGTACTGCACCACGGCACTTTCAACAACCCGTCCGTTGTTGAACTGGCCGTGTCTAAAGCACAACGGGGCAGCCATTTTACAGTACATGAGCTACACTGGTTCACACCTCAATAACCAACGTGACCAAAGTGAACATAATTTACCACAGCGAGCGTTTTTTCCTTCAACTGTTTTTCACCACGATGTGGGAGACAGAGTCAGAGCAGAGGCATGCAAAAAGACAACACTGAAGCAAGTCACAGACATAGAAGAAGAGTGAAATGATAGTACTTACACAAACTGTGAACTGAAGTGGAAAGATAAGGGGAAAATACAGAATATAAAGGTGGTGACAGTCAGAGGGGGAATGCATTTTAGCTGCAGTTCTCCAGGGGTAAAATATTTATGTAAAATTGGTCCCCACAGCACAGCACAACAGTACGTGCAGCTTGTTTTTAATGAAGAAACATCTAACTGTCACAGTGCACATTTACTGAGTGGGCTGCAATTACAGTGCTTCCTTTACAACACCTTTATTTACTGTAGAAAGAAGGAGAATAAGTAGGGAAGGGTAAGAAGAAGCAGAAGAAGAAGAAGTAGAGGAAGGAAAAAGGACGAGAAACAGGAGAAGAAGACCACCTCCTCTGGCAAACATGCGCTCGAGAAGGAAACCATGCAGTGTCTTATTTTACAGAACATTTGTGTTGGGTGGACTAGACTGTAATTGGACAAAGACAAAGCTGATGAAAAAAGAGCAGTTAGAGCTGGAAATAAGAGAAGAAGAAAGGAAGAAAGCAAGGAAAGGCTTCCTATTAAGAGTTGGGAGACCTGTGTTTTCAGATTGCTTTGAAGGGCCTGTTCTTACCTGTGAAAGGTCTGGAATGTCTCCTCGATCAATGCCCACCTGCTGTTAAAACAAGAGAGAAAACCAAGTTACAAACGTGCTTTCTGCGGGTTTCAACAAGCTTAAAGCCTTTTAAGACCGTTATAAATGCAATTTAAGACCTATTTCATTCACGTCTACGCTGGGGAAGGATAAGACATCTTGTTCTTTGCACACTTGAAGGTTTTAGTGATGTCAGAATCAAGGAACATGGTTTAAAACAGCCCGCCTATGTCTTCATTGCTTTTATATGACTGATTTTTAGCTACCGTGTGTTAAGTCCAGAGAACTTCCATTTTTAATGTGATTAACATACCAACATACCAGTACTAATACCAGTACCCTTAAAGCAATACTGATAGCAAAAAGTATTTCATTTGACGCAATTAAATCTGACAACCATCATGTGAATTGAAGGATTCCTGCAAGAATCCTTCTGCATTTTATGCATTCATTTTCATCAGACTACACATGTGTAAAAATGTATGGCTACATTTTTGAACGTTTAGATGGCATCATAGGCACACTGACCTGCCAACTCTGTCAAATACACTGAAGTATGAATGAAGTATGTGTTAAGTATGAAAAAAAAATGTTATGCACATCAAATTTATTATTTAATAAAGGACATTTTTTACAGTTGTCATTCCTTGTTTTTCTATACCCTGATGAATATTGTATTGGGATACAATAAAGTATTTCTGATTTCTGATTGAGGACCCACAGAAAACCCTACATTACTGAATAATTTTATTCATGACAGCAGGCGTATCTGTGAAGAAACGAGTGTAACGTACCTCTGCTACTTTGAGGAACTCTGATATCCGGGTCATTCTGGTGAGAAACTTCTTGTAAATGTCCAAGCCTTCTTTACACTGAGTCTTCTTCATGTCAAAGTATTTCTCTGTTTGGTGAAAAATTAAACACATTAAATGACCAACCGCAAACTGAACTGAAGACAAACAGAAGTTTGAGAGTGAAATTGGTCTTACCAAGCAGGTTGATAATGCCTTCATTATAAGCAGCAAAAAGCCTGATGGAGTCTTTGAACAGAAGCATGAAGGCTGCATTGATGACTCCATTAGTCAGCTCGTTGGCATTGACCTGAGGGGAAGCAATCAGCCAACACATTTATCTCCCAGCTTCTCCACAGCGATTCGTTGACATAGAAAAACAACGCCTGTGCATGTGAGCTAATGCATCTCGACTTTGTTTGCAGCATCCTCGGCGCAATCTGCACGCTCCAGATGAGCTGTTTTACTCCACGAGGTGCAGAACTGCGGGAGGCTTCACCTTAAACTCACATTGAAATCAAGGAGGGCATCCATCTGGTTCTGAATGATGGGGATCGTCTTGAGCAGCTTCTCCGTATTCATGGTCCTCATTACGCCGTCCACGCTGCATGGACAAAAGGAAAGACGGAGCAGGAGAGGGCACCGAAGAGAGGGGGAGGATGGAGAGGAGGCAGAGGGAGAGATGGATGAGTTAAGCGGTATAGCTCCTAAAACACGATAACAGACTCTTTTTTTTTTTTTTTTTAAAGCAGATTGTAGGGCTGCAACTAACAATTATTTTCATTAGCGATCAGTTTTGAATTATATTCTTGATTAAAAAGTGGCAGATGGCAGCGATAATTCCTCACAGCCCACGGTCTTATTTTATCTGACCAACAATCCAAACCAACCAAAGATGTTCAGTTTACCATCATATATGACAAATAAAGCATCAAATCCTCACATTTGAGAGGTACCAAATACCAAATATTTGACACTTTTGTTGAAAAAAAAGAGACTAAAATAAAAATAGTTGCTGATAAATTTTCTTTCCAAAATTGACTAATAATTATTTTGCATTTAGATGCACAATGTTTCATTTCTGCAGCTAGGAGTCTCTCTCACACCAAAACAATAAAAAAAGAAGATGGGAATCCTGGCAACCACCATTGCTGATGAAAATCTATCTCACATGACTCTTAAATCATGTTCACAGATGAGGTGATGTATTAATGTATTAAGTTTTATTCAAATTATGTTCAGTCACAACGTCCTTCCTCGCTCTCTGACGTATCCCATGTTTTCCTGTAAGTTACGGCAACTAGTGGCTAACAGGAGATGCACTGTTAACTTGTTATTTCTCTACATTTGAACATGGTTGGATATGTGGAATAATGAAGGTACAAAACTCAACAAAATGCATAACATAGGTCTAGTAATGAGGTGCTCCTCTACCTCAGTTGGTAGAGCATGTGCTCCATATACTGAGGCTATCAGTCCTCTCCTCCTCTCCCATCTGAGGCCCATTTGCTGCATGTATTTTATGTATTTTATAATGGGATAATCTTCAAATAGGACATAAGCAGGGCTAAGAAAATTGTAAACAATTTTGAGAACCAACCATTATTTATTAAGGAAAGGTAAAACGGACAGATTTGTTGTTTTAGGCTTGTGAATGTGACAACATCACATGGGCAAATTCTGATGGTATAATTCATGAATTTCTGCCATATTTCAGACTAAACAATTAGTTGATGAATAATAAAAATTCTCTACATATGAATCAACTAGAGACGATCTTGCAATGGGATCACAGCAGCCACGATGCCCGTCAACACGTTGACATTCTGACCCTGAGTACGGGTAAGACAGCAAACATCTTTGAATTTGTGCTTTAATTTGATCTCAGCTCCACTGACTGCATCTTGCACAGTCGTGACACTATCATCTGTCCACAATATGGTAGTTCGCACTACAGCCACACGCTGTCATGGCTGGTAAAAATAAACACAGTTTGTTACAGACCTAAACATAAGCATTCCTTATGGACAACAGTATGTTTGCAGTTCTAATATTGTAGAAGACAGAAAATGTTTAAAGTTCTTACCCGCGTTTAACTTTTGTGAAGTCAAAGGCAACCTGTCTGTACGAAACAGCTTTCTCATTCAGGTATCGACTATACCTCCTGATAAATGTGGACATGTCGTAACCTGGAACGTAAAATGGCAGTAGGATGACTTACTTTTCAAAATAATCACTTCCTTTTTAAATGGTGCATAAATTCAGAATGGAGCTGATCAAATTCTTACCTTGTAAACCACTTTTGTCCAAAAAATTACTGAGGTTGAATAGTGTATTCCTTGAAGCCAAGTACTGGACAAAACGCTGTAGGAAAGAAAAAGGTTTTAAACATGCATGACACAATTAATTATTAACACATCAATGCTCAAATAATGTGCTTATTTTGTTGCACAGGCGTCTCACCTCGTTGCCATAGACCATGAGGTGGTGTGTGGTGATAAGTGACTTAAACACGACCACCCAGCTGGTGTTGGTGGTCCTCTCAAACAACGAGTCAGCCAGTTGGGGAATGTTCACGTTCATCTCGTTGGTGCAGTGGATCAAATCTGAAACAGAAAGAGATGAAGTTCATAAGAAGATGAGGTTCAGCTTGGTCATCATGAGGGAATGTATCTGTAATAATCAATCAAAATATTAGTATTTTTTGTGATGGTGATGTGTAATTGTTCTGGCTGAAAAACAAGTCCGTCAAAATTAAAATCCAGACGAACTGAAGAACTGCCTTTTTAACCCTTTTAGATCACATCTTCCTGTAAAACAACACATGATGTGTGCTTACGTAGGCTTGAACCAACCAACATCAACCAATAATATCATCACATCCATCCATCAATCAATCTTCAACTTTTAGCGGCACACAGCCGAGATTCAAACACAGACACGTCCACTTTTCAATTCTTCAAATCAAATACCTCCCAACATTACGTCTCACCAGCCGACCCCGTTTCATTCTGAAATATGAGAGGAAGACTCCAGATGTGGAACTTTTTATGCGATGATGTCGACCATGTTATCAGCATCATCTGGCTGCTGTGTGTGCTGTGTTTACATTAAACCTGACGCAAATTCAAAAATGCACTGCAGAATTACTTCCCGGTGTGTAGTATGAAGAAACAAATTTATCTTGAATCCTTGGAATTAGGTATATAATCAGCATATTAAAAGATAATGAAAATAATCATTTGTTGCAGCCATAAAATAAGATTTGGATATAGGCCATCATGTTGTGATAGCAAAAGCTGCATCTGTCTGTTCTTTAATTCTGATGTTAAAGGAAACAGTCATTGAGATTAAATCACCCACATAGTTTATATCAAATGTTGTGTGAAACACAAACAGTCACAGCTAGAATCTCATCACATAATGATATTGAGGTGATATTGAGTCAAGGACGCCTTTATATTTGATTGTATTAATATCATGACATGGTCTTTATGATGCCTTGACGTCTGAACTGAAGCTTTCAGTGTCAAGCTGTGCTGGTTCCTCAAGATAAATGCAGATTTATCTGAATGACAGCATTTTATATGCCGATTAGGCGGTAAATATTTACAACATCACTCAGAAAGCACTTTTTGTCTGTAAAGATACATTTATAACTTGACAACCCTGTGTATTTTGATTTAATTGCTTCATGCAGAGCTGGCGAGCAGACAGACACCTGCTGCCCACTATCAAAAATTAAAAAGTCTGAGCCAAAAACAGTCTCTGATGTGACTCACGCTTGCTCATGTGCTCCACAACAGGACACATGCGTGCAGTTTGTTCAATTTCATAACCTGTGAGCAGCACCCACAAAATCCCAAAAGTTGCAAAATAAACTGCTAGTCATGACTATATTTAAGTGGATATTTTTAAAACAGGCATTTGGTCCAGGAAAGAATGAAATTGTTGAATGAAAAATTAATATAAGAGATCTCCAAATGATACACCACCAAGGTTATCAAAAGTATTGAATATTTTTTCGATACCATATGTTTATAAACTATTCAATACGAATATTTTATGGTATCAAAATGACTGAAGCTGTAAAATAATGATCTAAGTGCTCATTTAGACCTCAGTTCAGTGTTTATTGTCTTACCTAAAATTTAGCTTGTAGCAAAACCTGACAGTATTAAATGACTTTTTTTCTGTTACTGTGGTATCAAAAAAGGTATTGAGGATAGTTTTTCATACAAGTATTGTATAGAAGTAAAGAAGTATAGAAGATTGTGGAATTGTGACATCTCTACCATGTTTCTCCAAAAAAGCTGGAAACTTTCAGCTCTGTGGGTGTAGTCCAGTGCAACACCATCAGTTTAATGGAAAACTACACTAAATTAGGTCTGAGACAGTTAATCAATCACAGAAAATTATTCTGCAACAACTTATAACCCAGTGATTATTCAAGTCATTTATCAACCACAAGTGTCAAACATTTGCTGCTTACAGCTTCATAAATGTGAAGATTTACTGCTTTACTCTGTTTTATGCCGTTGTAAAAAAAAAAATATATACCTTCATTTTTTTGACTGTTGATATTTAAAAAAATGTTCAAAGCTCTAAATGTAAAAAATGTTCAAATCTTCTGTATTCATTTACCAGTTGGATCTCCCTACATTGTGGCTAGAGATGTTGCGTCCAGGGATACAGCTGGGACAAATAAATTATATAGTATCAAACTGTGCATAGACTTGCCCACTTGCGATACCCAATCCAGCATTTCCAAAACTGGTATCTGTATCAGAACTAGGGATGTTTCTGGTGACTAACTTCCCTGTCAATTAAATGCAAATTTTAATTTAAACTAGTCAATAGTGAGAAAACGCTCGGAAAGCAGTTAAAATTGAGCACAATTTACACTGTGTGTATTAAGAGCCATTTGAAGCAGTTAATGACATTCTACAATCGCCACATTGTATTTTAAATGTCAGTGAAATGTGTCACTTTGTGCCGTGCAATCCGAACAGTGCACACTGACCTACAAAACATGACAATGACTCACTAAATGCTTCACCTTTTCAGATTAAAAAAGGATCACAGTGTCTGCGGAGCGGCTATATCAGCCGGAACCTGACACACAGTGTGGCTAACGTTAGCAGTGCTAACGGCAGCAGCTGCTCTGCTTGCAGGATAATGTCCGTGTGTGTTACACATTGCTCCAGTCGAGTGGTTATACATCAGTTTATTCTGGCACAGTTTACGTTCAACCTTATTTCCATTTTCTAGATAAAAAAGCTGCCAAACCGCACTAGTTTTACGAGCTGTCATCTGTCCGACATTGCTGATACCAACATCCGGGGTTGGGTGGCCCATTGTTGTATACACCTTTCAGGCAACAGTTAACTGGCATTGTGCATGAATAAAATATTAATAAATAGTATCACCGGCTAGTATTTCTGGTGCTGACATTTAATTGTATAGTCAACTAATCGCACACATCCCTATCGGAACAACTCTAACAATGGCCTAGTAATCCTGGTAGAAAATACTAAAAACGGTTGAATACAGTCTAAAAATATATAACTTGTTAATAATCTAACATGTAACATACAGTATGTATGTAAATAAATACATGTGAAATATGTATGTAATTGTAGAATGTTAACTCATCATGTCATTGTAAATCACCCACAGTTACAAAACTATTACAGCAGACATGACCTCGCTTCTATTCCAAGTACTCTAAAACACTGTGAGTAAAATGGGGCAACAGTATGTTAAACAAGCACGTTTTATACATAAAATCTACATAATAAAACAGTAAATCATCATCTTGTAGCGCCAGTGCAATCAGGGATAACTGCAGCACATGCAGAAACTGATATTATTCATTCTAATTGTTAATGGCAACACAACATCCTGTTAACAGACCGACATAGAGTGCAGGGCATTAAGAAGTTAACCATACATGTTGTGTCCCACTTCCTCTGCTCATATGTTCATCCATGTGCTGCTGGTTGAATGCTGCTAGTCAAAGCAGTGCTAATGACCCTGCCATTCAAAGCAGTGATCAGACTGACGGGGTAATTGGGCCTCCCTTTCTGTCCTATATTTGACTTTTCAAAAGGCGGGGGACTTTAAGTAGGACAGGATAACCTTCCAGAGAAGTAGCAGCAGCAGCAGCAGCAGTTAGCATGGGTGGCTGAACTGCCCAGAGAAGAAGATGATGACGGAGAGGAGATGAGCATGGAGGTGGTGGTGGAGGAGGAGGAGGAGGAGGAGGTGGAGGAGGAATATGGGGGAGGAGGATACACTGACAGCACTGTCATGTTACAATCAGCCTGCTAAATATTCACAGTGGTTGACATTAATGATTTCTAGTCTAATTAATTAATGGAACACAAATGTATTTATTCAACAGTCACGATGGTGATGATGGGACGCAACAGTGTGTCACAAAATGTAAATGTTATTTTAAAAATCCTTGTTAAGACTGGTTTACATGGTGGAGATGAATGTAAATCATGAATTAATCAATTCAGGACATCATTAAAAAATATGTTGTGAAAAAAAGGTTTTTATTTATGAGAATATTTTATGTAAAAACACTCTGTGCTGTTGTTAATCTTTAATTTGTTTGGAATGATTGCTTTTAGAGATGCACAATCCACTTTTTTTACATTTTGAAATACTGTACCTTAATCTGCCAATACCAGGGGTTTCCCAAATCCATGTTTCAATTAGGCTTTCAACAAGGTCAAGATTTGATTAGATTTGTCCTTTTTATGTTATTTTTTGGGGTCTTTTATGCCTTTAATCGATAGGAGAGCTGAAGTTGGGACAAGAAAAGGTCGGGGAGAGTATTGGGATGACATGCAGCAGTGGCCTGCAGGCTGGACTCGAACCCACGGCCGCTGCGAAGGACTCAGACTCAGTACATTTAAGCACTGATGGCTCTGGTGTTGATTTGTAAAGATTAGCAGATCATTGGTTTTATGTCCGGACAACTGCCATTTACATTTTCAAATTCTTCTTTATAAAGTGGTATCAAGTGAGGGATAATGTGAGCAGGTCGTTGAAATCGTGAAGGTCGTGAAATAAATCCCAACAGGATGACGCAGGACATGGAGGGGTCTTGAATCATCCTGAAGGGGTTTATTTCACTATA
>JAJHUR010113648.1:428-12073 GCA_027495735.1 Lutjanus campechanus | reverse complement strand
TCAATTAAAACCAAAGTTATCAGAAAAATAAAGACTTGAACAAACACCAGCCTGATATGATCTACCTAAAATGACAGAAAATATGTTAGAAAAACATTTATTTGACGTGTACGTCAATGTTAATATTAAAATCGAAGGGGGCAGTGTTCATGACCTATATTGCATCCAGCCACAACAGGGCAATATTCTGGCTGTACTTTTGGGGAGCTGTCATATCCATTTATATGTCAGTGACACTGTCTATGAGAGATCAGTAGTTATGATGATTAAATGACTAGATATGGCAAAAAAAATGAGGCAAATGAAAAACAAAAGTCAGAAAATACAATGACAAGCATCTCCAATATGGCTTTTGAATTGGACAGTTGGCCAAAATGTTTTATATGCCTGCAGTGTCTTGCCAACGAGGCAAAGAAGTCTGCCAAATTGGGTTTTATTTAGCTTGTTTATGCAGAGCGAAATGCTTTCTCTTGGTTTGTGTGTCTGTGTATGTGCTAAAATGCACTTCAAATTAGCCCTATCGCTTGATTTGTTTAGATACTTTAAGCTAATTGAATTGATATCAGTTGCTTTGTTTTCTGGGTATTCTGGGTTGAAAGGGTGCAAATATTTCTAATATATGTCTAATATCTTTCTAACACATTTCTTGTGTTGTTCTTTCACATAACTACGGCTATAGAAGTGTAAAAAAATAGGCTGCATCAAATTATCCCAAGGGACATACATCAAGCCATCCCCGATATATTCTCTATCTCATAAGTGGGCCTTGGCTGAAAAAAAGGGCAAGTCAGTTCTATATTGTTCTGTGTTTTTTTTTAAAGTGTTTCCCTGAACAATTTAACCGTATCAGATATGGTCTCCACCTTTGAATCCCCCACTCTCCCAGAAGTACAAACCTTTTGTCCAACATTTAAGGCTATAGGGTGAGAGTACGTGAGATAATACCTGGGTGAAGTACTTAGAAAGACAGTAAACTTTGAGGGTCAAGAAAAGGAGAAGCAAGAAGGCCAAGTGATGTAACACAGATATGATATCCTGTAAGGAAAAAACATAACAACTAGTGTTACCTTGCATGATTTTGAAAATATGGTTTGCCCTTCCTTTTCTTCCCTGGGCTTGTACATGTTGTGTAGCAATGTGGGTACAAGTGTCCCCAGCGTCTTCATCTGAGGCAGAGGCACCTATTGTTCTGCCTGTCACTATACTTGCTATCTTTGTTATACTCGCTGAATCAGCCCTGCCATCCTGCAGCTCTGGGTTTCAAACCTCCTGCATTCACATCAGTGTATCACTGCCAACCTACCAACAGAGAGACACAGTCTAATACTGTAGCAAAGCGATCAATTGACTAATCCGAAAATATTATTAATTCATTTTCCACAGCAACTTACTCAAGATTATGAATGAACTGGAGTCTTACTCAGCATGCATCTGGCAGGGAGCAGGGAAACTCAATTGACTGGCTGAAAGTCTACACATACAAACACTCATATTTACTCCAAATTCAGCTAATTTGCATGATTTTAAGTGTGAAAGGCAGACAGGAGGAACCCTGTTCTCCACAGAACAATGTCCATGTCAAGTTAATGTGTAGTTGACATGCACTCATTCAGATGCACAATAATTAACTCGTCTAAAACTCCCATTTTGACAGTGTTGTATTGCATTATGCTCTCATTTACACATTATGACTGCGGCACTACGGTGCCTATTACAAGATGTTAAACAAAAGCTGACATTGAATATACAAACACATCATTTCCCTTCAGGTGTTCAGCTCAGCATGTGTATCATTTCAGAAAGGAAATACAGACAAAAAGAATTGTGTACCAGTAACATCAGCCTGAAAATGGAAAGATTTAAAGCAGCATAACGACAGATGGGGACTTAAGTTACAATGAAAGATGGATAAAGTGAAAATGTGAACAAAACTGACGCAATTGTGTTCAAAGATCGTGGGGCAGAAGGGTGATCTCAGGTGAGACCGGCACATCAATATTTAACTACATTTTGATAGCAGGTGTAAAAAAGTTTGGTTTTGGCAGGTAAAGAAGTGGGTTTAGCAATAAATGGCTGCACATTACGATGACAAGAGAGTAAAGTGGAATCACCCCTAGAGGATGGTAATTTGAAGTTCTAATTAAATGATGATCTCAGATATTTGTGTTAATTGCAAGTTGAGAAGTCCCAGCTTCAATTATCCCCTCACATAAATAAAGTGTCAAAGGGAGCACTGCCCTCAGGCTACTTTAACACTGCCAGTGTTACGCTTAGTAGACAAATTAGTGCAGCTTCTGTCCTGCCAATATTGTCTCTTCAAACTCAAAATGATCATACTGCAGGACCAGATCATCTGTCATACGGCTATGAACATATGTTGTCATTATTCCACCATATGATCACATTATTCCAGCTCTGTCCAACAGTGAGTTTGAGCATTATTCCATGCAGTCTGCAAGAACGGTCAACCAAAGGTAGTGACACAATGACTTTACAGTTCTAGAGGGGAGGAGAGGAGACAAAACGAGACGAGACAAGAGATGGCAAGGACATCAGGAGCAGACTATCAAGAGAATCCTCCCATTTCCCCTCGCTTGCTCATTGCCAGTCAGACCACAGGCTGCTGGGAGTGACTTGGGCAGGTAACAAATTGCTAATCGATAACTATCTCAATGGGGGGAAACGTACAGATGTAACCCTGCTCTGCCCAGCATACGCATACTTTCCCACTCCACTCCCATCCCCATGATTCAGAATGCTCTGTGAAACATTTATAGTACACACGTTGCATTTACATTTGGTATGATGCAAAAAAAATCTACCTATTCACAGTCTCAGTGAAATGTTACATGCAAGCTTTAATATACTGTATACTATTTTTGATGTGTTGCCTTGCATGTCTGCCCAAGGAATAAAGGAGAAAAAGAAAATTGTCTATTTTGATAAGATTTGATTGTGTTAAAACAAATCAGTAAATTTTGTTCACTAATTGTTAACTGACTCCTTAGTTGCATTTCGTTCCAAAGCATGCAAGAAGTTTTGCACCTAAAAAGCTGTGCTGTCCAAAGTTACCCACACAACAGCTTGTAACGGCATGTGTTATCACCCTGACAAATAACATCTTCCAAAAAATATCATCCCTATTGTTTATCAAATACAGCATGTTAAGACCATTTGTTCTTCTGTGCACTGACTGAAGTTGCCAAGCTTTTGTACATGCAGCTTTACTCACATGGCGCATAAGGTGGAAAAGGTCAGCAAGCTCTTTGGGGATTATTTATATTTTAAATCAAATTTAATCTCTTCTGATGAAGGTTTGTTTATTTTTAAACGCTAAAAATATTTTTCAAAAAACAGCCTCAACAGTAGTAATTAACATTAAATGCTTAAAGAGCCTGTTCTGAGACACGATTATATAACACCACGAATAGCTGAAGTGTCTTATTTAAAGCTGCCGACAATGAACTGAGGTTGCTTAGCATTTGGATGCTTTTTAAGACCACAAAAACGAAACATTCGAGACACTGACGGCAGATGCACACACACACCTTTATAGTACTTCGCTAAAGTAACACTTATCCAGTGTGAAAAACATAGAACAGCAACTACATATACAAGTTGCATATTAATGTTGTCACCATACCAGAATTTTAAACTTTGATTCAATAGCAGTATAAAAAATGATACTTCACACCTAATTTGATACAACAGCAAAAAGGAAAAAGACCTCTGCATACTCATCCTGGGGTGGTCTGCATATGTTTGCAGACCACTCCAAGATGAGTGGAGGAGAGCAGAAACAAGAACCATGATAACCCAGCTCGGTCTCAAGGCTGCTCCTCACTGATGTCAGGTCAGAGAAATGAAACAGACAAAACAGGACTCAGGCTGGCCAAACAATGGGAAATCAGAAACTGTTGTTCCCACATCTTACAGAGATCTGGCCCACTGCATCATTCCAGATCAGGTTTTTACATTTGATGGGTCTGAGCAAGACTCAGAGACAGTGTTTTTACATCTAAAACGGTTTGTGCACGAACACATTCAAAGTTGATATGCAATGTTTTCAAGATACTGAACTTTTTATGTTAAGATGTCGACCGTATTATCACCATCTCGTAGCTGCTCTTTACATTCAACCAGGCTGAAATTTAAAAAATGCACTTCAGAATTATTTCCTGGGTGTATACATGTATACAGTATGTACATAAATTACTGTATATATTATTTTGTTTTATTTTATTATATAGTTATCTGAATTTATTCTGAATTCAATCATCTGGACATATGTGATAGGTGTGTAGCATGAAGAGACTAAAACTATCTTTTTGTCATATCGCACAATATTAATAAATGGCATATATGATACCTTGATAAAGTAAGTTTTTACATGAAGCATAGTACTTCACTATTAAAATCAGTCTTTTACTGCATAATTTATATGCATTTAGAGTTCAATAACCCAGGAGAGCACAATATACAATCAACCATGATGAATTCTTGTGGTCACACCTACAATTGTGTCTGATTGGTGCAGTGTTTTGAATCTCCTGGAGGTGCCCTGTGGAACTACACAGGCAGGGTAACCTCACAAGTGCCCTGTAGAGAGGCACAAATCAGTGTTATTTCATGAAGCGTGAGAGGAGAAATGAAAAGAAAAGAGAATGAGAGGAAAAGGGCAGAGCTGAATCAAAGATGAATGGATGTGGAACAAATGCTCATCTATCTCTCCTCAAGTGTCTCCAGCTCCCAATGTGCTCCACTGCTAGACCACCAATTCTGTCTGTTACATACATGTGAGGAGTGTGTATGTGTATACAGCATTCACACAGGTCAAGCTGGTGTGGGTTTGACCCTAACCTCTGTGTGTGTGTTGTGTATTGGTGTCTATGATGCCCTTCACAGTCTGTACTAAATGACTCAGACCCACAGAATGCTCCAGGGGGATATACACTCTCAATCATATTGTACAACACTGCCGCACCAAGGGCAGCAGAAAGTGAGGCAGCAAGAGAGAAGCAGAAACACAAGTCATAAGCAGACGGGCAGTGTAGCCTGAAAATCAGTTCCTTGGCAGACTCGGGTAGATACGGCTCCCAGTTGGCAAAACGCACTGGAGAGAGACAAACTTGATTTCAAAATCAATGTCCCTCCAAATCGTAACAGCTTGTTACTCTGGTTTAACAGCTGTACGGGTCAAACATCTGCAATGGTACATTTTTTGCAAAGGTGTTTCATTCCTGTGCTTAGTTTCAGTTCGCAAATAACAAACAGGAACGAATGGGGTGTACCGGTGGCGGTCTCAGGCTGTCTGAGGGGCAGGGGCGAAAAAATAAAGGGCACCTGAAATTTATGATGCACATTGTTTCCACTAAGGGGCTCACCAAACAGCATGTTATCATGTTTTGGGGCATTGGGCCACCATAGAGGGCATTTTATCACATTTTGTCCTCTAAAAGGGCACTCTAGAGGCAACTTCATTATGTTTTGTCCACTGGAAGGCCATCCTAGAGGGCATTTTATCACATTGATTTAGGCACTGGGCCACTCTAAAGGGCACTTCATCACATCTAGAGGGAACTTTATCACATTCTGTCTGTGGGAAGGCCTTCGTAGGGGCACTTCATCACACTGACTTGGACATAGGGCCACTCTAGAGGGCAGTTTATTACATTTTGCCCTCTGGAAGGGCACTCTAGGGGGCATTTTATCATATTTTGTCCTCTGGAATGGCACCCTAAAGGGCACTTTATCACATTGGCTTGGACTTCCTTGAGTCCACCAGTGGAGTGTACTGAAACTCACAGAAAACATTTTGTCTTTATGAAGCCTATAATTTATGAATTCACTGTTTCTGAAGAGGGAACATATAGAGAGGCCATGTAAGTGAAACAATGAGCAGTTAATACAGAGCATTTCTCAGTGCAGTCATTTAATATTTGTGCTAATTGTGTTTACATTTGAAGCATGTAGTTATGGTCCTATTCAGGATTTGTTAGGCACGCAGGTGTTTCAGATTTTCTCAAGGAGACCACACACAAGGCTGCTGATAAAAACGTTGTCCTCTGTAGAAAGTGAACCTGCAGCCTTCCAGATGTGGCAAAGTTGCAGCTACCCTTCAGCTACAAGTAATATTCCAGTGGAAACACTATAGTGACCTCAGCCCTCAGCTATTCAATCACACAACGTACCCACAGGCATCATACAAAAAACAAACTTGGTTATCTTGGGAGTTTTTATAAAAACAGTTGTTTTTTTAACCTTTATTTACTTTATCTGTTGCAGAGAGAAATCATTTTGTTAGCAAAGCTCAACTCCACGCTCACAGCTGGAAGTTAAATGCCTTGCCCAAGGACACATCCTGTGGTGAAAATGAGGGAGGGGCAAGTAGAGCTAATTAACAGCCCCTGGAGAAACAAAGATTAAAAAATGAAGCTCTATTAATAGTACTCACCTTTCCAAGTAGAAAATGAAGTAATGTGTCTCCGCAACCAGGAGGGAGGCATAATGAAAGGTAACGATACGTAACTTCTGAAAGGCTCTTTTGTTTTAAGGATGGCTGCTTATCTATTAAAGAGGGAGTATTAGAGAAACAAGAGCTGTGTTACCTCCGAGTGCATTTCACCATCATAGGTGGCATTAAATGCTGAAGCTGGTCCTCCTTGCCAATATTTTGATGTGAAGAAATTTAAACAAGCTATTATTGATTGCATCTTAACTTCACTATTACATCTGCTAAAAATAATTATATTCCAATTATGTTCTAATTCTTGTATTTTAGAGTGTGAATCAGGTTTGCATGGACCTGTGTATGGTTTATAGCTACTACGTGATACCCTCGTTAGGCAAATGGACCTCAAAAAGCAAGATACATTAAAAGTGGTGAGGATATTTCCAAGTAAATGAGTTTTGGTGAAACCAATGTCACAATTGTGCTTCACAGACCTACAGTGCCTCTACGACTACAGATCCTAAGTCAGTTATCAACTTTAAAACAAATATTAGTTCTCCTGTGAGAAACTTCTCTGTTTTTAAGGAGCACTGCAATGCAGGACAATAGCTTTCATCAGCATGGTGACATTTTTGACCATACTTAATTTTGTCTCATTTCCAGAGTGAACGCATACACACAGGGCTCGAAATGAACCTCAATGTCCCAAATTTCTATTTTCAACTGTCACAGACTTTACAACTGTTGTCCAACATTTAAGTTTTTTATTTTTTTTTAAATTTTGAAATGGTTGCTCATTAAGCCGTTCCCTAAAACAAGTACAAGTTGTTTGCAATTACATAAAGTTTAATAGTAATAATTATTATTATTGAGACACTTATACTGTACATCCCACATTAGATGACATGTAAGAGAACATGGGCATTGACAATGACCAATTTGGTGCAGCTTGCTATGAAAAAGCAATCTTGAATTAAAAAAAGTGTTTAATTTTTCATGACCACTTAGACACATAGCCAGATACATACTTTGCTCCATTTACCAAGGGTGTGACATAGGGAAATCTTTATTAACAGAAATCTGCGTATGAATGCAGAATCTAGGCATATGGGAATGCATATAGTTGCTAAATCGTCATCAGATAATAGCCGATGGGTTCTGAGATAGGGAAAATACAGGGTGCTGCTAGATTGATGGATCACCTTCTCTGAGCTAAAAACAGCACAAAGATGCAACAACATATAAAATTTTCCAAAATGTCACTATGAATGTAAAGAGTCACATATTTAGGTATACAGGTTCCCAGGCACACATAAAAATAATAGGGGCGGACGTTTAGCTCAGTGGGTAGAGCGTCTGACCCATGTATGGAGGCTGTAGTCCTCTGCAGCGCCTGCTGGTTCGACTCCCGACTTCGGCCCTTTGCTGCATGTCGTCCCATCTCTTTCTGCCCCGTTTCCTGTCTACTCTTCAGCTATCACTATCCAATAAAGGCACAAAAGGCCAAAAAATAACTTTAAAAAAAATAAAAAATTAAAAAATAATAATAATACACCTACATGAGTGACTGACCATGAATGACTGATGAGCTACAGGTCATTTACATTCTCTGTAGGACTGTTGATCTGTCACTTTATCAAGCTTTATTTTTCTTTTTAGACCAGAGAATAACCATTTAGATCCTCAATATGTGATCAGTTTCTCCAAATAATGCCTTTTTCTAAATTTGCTGTGACGTTTTTGTAACAAGTTGTTCTACCGCCCATCCTAAATTTTGAGCACTGCACACACAAACAGCAAAATTCAGTAATAATCAACAGGAACTGGGACACAGCTATAGTAAATTCAACAGCAGGCCCATTAAATAAATTGCATGTGGAGGCAAATATAAAACTGACCATCAATACAATCATAGCCTACACATTACAGGCACACTACAGGCATGTTTTCTATTGCATGTGTGCTTTTTGGCATGGTGATGTCTGTGTTTGTGTTTTGTGTAGTTAAATAGTTGCACTGTGCTATCATCCCCATCCCCTCGGCAGTCAATCTCTCACTCCCCCTCTGTCTGTCTGTCAGTCTGTCTCTTCCCTGCTTGTCCTAAAAGGCCCCGAGGCCCTCTGTGCTCTTCTCCTAATGAGGTACAAGCCAGAACTCCTTCTAATGCCACAATTATAGGCATATCTATGGGCTCTTGGGTTGTTTTCTTTGCTGAGTAAAGCCACAGCCATAAAGGACACACTGCTCTTACCCTGGCACTTTCCCATGACATACACATCAAAATTACACCCATTAATATCAGGCGGCTGACAGACCACCCTGCTCACACTCAATTGCATTTTTAGCACATATTCAGCATGTAGGGCTTTTGTTTGTCCTTGGGAGATTTCAAAACTATTCTTAAGTATTACAAAAAGACCAAAATAATGATGTGATTCTTATATATTCTTACATTGTAAGCAAAATAATGTCGCTCTCATTAAATTTGTGAACATTGTCTGCTTTATGTGGTGTAGAACACTATAAAATAAGATAACTATTATCATCACAGCGACATAATTGTCAGGAACATTTCCCCTGGTTAAATATTGGTGTTTAATGTTTGTAATAGGGAACATAGTCGACCAGTCGTGAAGCGATGAACAGAGATGCATGAAATCCATTTGCTAACTCTTGCATGAAAGTAAAGAGGGATGATGGTCATTGCTGCAGTCAGCTTGCTTATGGGATCAAGAATGTTTTGAATGTAGATTTTGTTGTCCATTAATTAATTCAATAGGTTTAAACCATGATGTCGATGTGGGTCAAGTATCTTATGTAATTAACTACAGGCTGTTCATCTCGGCACTTGGACCCACAACTAATTACTCTGTAGCTGCAGCTGAAACTGTAATGACATGAGTCAGTGGCAGAATGCCTGATTCTTCTTATAAGATTCTCCAGCGCTAATGCCATCTGAGAATTCATGTTTCAGAGGTACCATTTATAACGTTCTAGGGGAGAGGGAAAGGTGAAAGTTTAGTTTTTAAATTGTTAGCAAAAATGATGCACTCATCTACTTAAAAGGACTCAGATGGCGGCCTAATTAGCTCAATTAATCAATTCGGAGTTGATCTGAGCAGCCAATGACGTGCAGCCTAACTAGTATGTGTTCCGGCAGAGTAGAACAACACCCGCAAGGAATATGAGGCATCAACAAAGGCTGCTGCAGCCTCGTCTGCCGAATGTGCCTTAACAGCCATTATCTGACACATTCCAGATGTAGACATGTTGTGTGACTATATGCCATGGGTCTCATGTCTCTCGCAATATCAGTCAATTTAATGCCCGACATTAAATTGAACCTACTCAGTACACCACCCATCACTGAGCTTAATGGAAGATGGAAACCAGCCCAAGCAGTAACTACAGCGCATCCGCACATAGTTCCTGGAGATATCTATGGTGTGTAGGCATCATATTAAGCAGTCGTGCTAGTCATCCATCATGGAAGCCTGGCTGGAAACAATCACAGATTTAACCTGCCTCTGTGGCAGCGCACAGTCGGCGAGAGAAATGACTTGTACCTGCAGGGTGGTGGATAATGGAGGTGAGCATCAGAGACAGCAAACACTGCTTCAGCAGCAGCTCAGTATCTGTCCTAAACCCAACCAACTCTGAAATTATTCAAGAACCCTGGACAGATCAATAAAAGCTATGTGAAAGCCGACTTTCTGATTCAGATACTGAAGCAGCTCGAGTGGTTCTGAGAGCTGCTTTGGATTCAGATAGAAATCACTGCACTCCATTTTTATTGTGCAACAACAGGCACAAAGCACAAGGTCATGTGCACAAGGACAATGAGGTTCTATAAGCACACAGATTTTTTTAATGTATGCACAGGATATCTGCCAAACAGCTGGGTGAAGTGGACGGTAATTGGATGGTACCGTTATTAATCATTTTCTCAGCCGGGCACACGACCAGTCTCATGCCTCTTAAACAGCTGTACCAATCACAGCTGCACATGACAAAATTGGCTCACCTAGTGGTATTTGATATTCCAAATAGGAAAATAATGTCTGAGAGGAGCAGAGTGGTAAGTCATGGGTAGACGGCTAAGTCTAGGAACGTGTTTGGTTGAAGGGTGAGGCAGGAAATAAAGCTGTAAAACCCACCATGAAATAAAAAGACTACTGAAAGGAAAGGAGCATTTTAAAATAAATTTCCAAAAATGAAATAAACTGAGAAGTCGATTCCGACCAATGTGTTGGTTGACCAATATCATTGGCCCGATACTGGCCTAGCACAGCTATATCGATGTACATCTGTATTGGCATACATGTTGTCCAATATGCGTCAATATAAAAACTTTTTTTTAAACATGACATAATGAAAATATTTTTTTCTTTACAGGCATTCTGTGTATATTTGATCACTTTTTCTTAATTCAGGTTTAACATACACAGTTATTTAGCTTTATTTGTTTTGTTTTTTATTTATAGTTCTTTCTAATTATTATCTATCTAATTATTATTATAATAATCATCACTATATCATTACAACTGAAAGTTTTCTGTTTCAGTTCATTGCGTATTTATTATTGTTGTGTATTTATCTATTTATTTGTTTTCATTCATCTGTTTTTGTAGCTGGTGTATTCTTCTATTTTATCTATTAACTTATTTATTAAAGTGATACTCCACTTTGTGAGAATAAGCCATTCAGTATGTTCTCACCACTATGCCGATGTGATGATGGGTGAAGGTCTTCAGTTCACAAAACAATCCTGGAGTTTTAGGAGAAACAGGGTAGCAGCCTCATCCAGTACAATGGCAGTGAACGGTGACCACGGATAAAATGTTAAAAAAAGCACACAAAATGTCTCCATCTTGCTTGTGTGGTGTAATCCAAGTGTCCGTGAGCCGCAACATTAAAAATTAACCGCAAAAGACACCATTTACACCATGTTTTTAGCAGAAATGTCAACGGTAGCATGTAGCCGGTAAGATGTAAACATGGCATCGAGCTCGCAAGACTTCGTATATATCTTAATGGACGCACATGCGGAAGTCTCGCGAGATCGACATTTCTGCTCACTTATGATAGTGTTTGAGTGAGTGCTGTTCTTATTTCAGTCTTTACCATTACAAAAGTCTTTGCTTCGTGTGTGTGTGTGTGTGTGTGTGTGTGTGTGTGTGTGTGTGTGTGTGTG
>JAJHUR010113638.1:529-14752 GCA_027495735.1 Lutjanus campechanus | reverse complement strand
ACACAGACATATCCAGGCGAAACTGCACCAAATGTGCCATTTGGGCATCAGTCACACTGACGTTTGGCACTGTGTTGTTAGTATGTTAGCACCGCTATCTGATTCAAACATTCAGAGAACCTCCTCTGCTGTATATTTCTCCCGTTTTCTGGTGATCGCGGTGAATAAACACAGCGTCTGAAGTGTCAACAGGCATCTGCGTCAAGGGGACTATCTCGGCAACCCATTGGTCAATTTTGATGCTCGACACCTCTATAAACCAGAGTTAGGAGATTCTATCGCTACCACCCAAATTTACCTTAGCAACACCAATGACGATACTGAAGGACGTGAAGCCAAAGATTGTGTATTGTAAGAAGATGCGTTACTCCGCTCGAAAAAAGCCCTGGCTCTTTATGAAAACAACCAGGACCATCGCGATTCATTTCAAACTATTGAAGAGTCATAGGAGTAGACATTAGCAGTGTTTTTTCAAGCTGGAGTATAACTTTAGGCCACAAAACAGCTAAAGTAAGACATATTTTATGATTCTGTGAAGGTTATTTTGCGACTATTTGGCATTTAAATCTCTGAGTTTTTGTCGCACAGTGACGAGTGAGACATCTTCATAATCTTTCATACGACACCTCACTTGTGTGGATTGGTGAAGTTACGAGTAGTAAAAGCACTCGATTGACACCAATGGACATTGGCTAATGATCGTGATTGAGTTTAATGATGTTAACTATATTTTGATATGTGTATATGGTTATAACAGAAGGGTACAGAACAAACAACTTTATTCCTCCTTGAGCAAGATGTTGGAGGATTGGAAAGTGACCTATACTACTGACAGAGTCATACTGTAGTTGGAGGAGACTTTAATTTGGTTCCTGACCTCTGGATGGATCGTCTTCCTCCAAGAGGGCAAAGTCACTACTATGAGGAAATCATAAGTGAATGCATCACTAAAGGAAATTTAATTGACTGTTGGAGAATGAGAAATCCCAATACCAAACAATACACATGGTATAATTCGGCTAATAATGGTCAATGCTCAAGATTAGACTTCTGGCTAATCTCTACCAACCTGATAAATGAGGTCCTTAAATGTGAAATATCAGCATCACCCCTAACTGACCACTGTGCAGTTTCAGTTTGTTTTCGAATAGGAGGGGTTAAGCCTATTCCTAATTCCTTATGGAAGTTTAATAGTAGCCTTCTAGACAATAAGGATTTTTGCAATGAAACCAAAAACTTATTAAATGAAATTAATCAACTAGAAATGTCACCATTGAGTAAATGGGAGTGGTTTAAATTTAAAATTAAAGAAGTTGCCATTAAAATGAGTAAATACATCTCTAAAGCTAAAGTACAAAAACAACAAGACATTATCAACAATATGAATAGAATATGTCAAAAAACAGACTTATCGATAGAAGAACAAATTGAACTAAATAATCTGCAAAACCAATTGGACAGTCTATATCTGGAAAAAGCAAAAGGAGCATTTATACGCTCAAGAGCCCGCTGGCTCGAGGAAGGTGAAAAAAATACTTCATATTTCTTTAGTCTTGAAAAACAAAGACAAACAAAAAAGAAAATTAATAAGCTACTCATTAATAATATTAGCATTGACAACCAAGACCAAGTCAATCAGGAAATAAGACATTTCTATAATAAATTGTATACATCCAAATTTTCAATGGATGATTGTCAGTTCTTTTTCGAAAAAATTAGGGAAAGCAGCAAAATAATTGACGAGAATTTTAAGCAACATATGGAGGATAAACTTAGAATTGAAGAGCTAGATATAGCAATTGGGAGGATGTCAAAAGGAAAGTCACCAGGACTGGATGGGCTAACAGTGGAATTTTATATCCATTTTTGGAGTGATATCAGAGTTCTGCTGTATAATGCCTTTTTGGAATGTATTTCATCTGGTCATTTGTCCCCCACCATGAAAAGGGGTGTTATCACCTTAATTCCGAAGCCCAATAAGGATAAACTATTACTTGATAATTGGAGGCCAATTACCTTATTATGTAATGACTACAAATTGCTAGCACACATTTACTCTAATAGATTGGATATGGGGTTATCAAAATTGGTGGATGAGTGCCAGTCAGCCTTTGTAAAAGGTAGAAACATACATAATCATACTAGACTGATTCTTGACCTATTAGATTATAGAGAATACATCACAACAGACAGTTATGTATTGTTTCTAGACTTCTTCAAGGCTTTCGACACGATTGAACATCCTTTTTTGTTGAAAACGTTACAGTTCTTGGGCTTCGGAAATAAATTCTGTGACATTGTTGAAATGCTTTACACTGACATAAGTAGCACGGTCTCTCTGAACCCAGGAATGACTCCTGGATTTAAGGTGCTACGTGGTATTCGACAGGGTTGCCCCATCTCCCCAAAGCTTTTCATATTGGCAACACAACTGTTAACATTATTAATCAATAATTCCAGTGACATACAAGGAATAACAATCTTTAACAAAGAGTTTAAATTAAGTCAATTCGCAGATGACACATCTATTTTTTTAAAAGATAAATCAATGGTAGATAAAACTCTCAATATTATCTCAATCTTCTCTAAAGCATCTGGTTTATCTCTTAATATCAAAAAATGTGAACTACTCCCTATTCATACAAGCTCTGACTCCTCTATTGCTTCAATTAGAGTCGAATCTGAAGTTAAATACCTTGGGCTGACAATATCTAAAAACTCAATTAGAAGAGAAGATGTCAATATTTCTAATCGTATTATGGATATGAAGAAATCACTTAGTCACTGGTTAACCAGAGACCTTACTATTTTTGGCAGAACCACTTTATCTAAAGCTGAAGGTATTTCTAAACTGATTTATCCCTGTCACTCCCTATATATTTCCTCTAAAAACATAAATAAAACCAACTCAATTATTTTCCAATTTCTGTGGAGGAATAAAACCCACTACATTAAAAGGTCTCAGCTTGTGAAGGAGTATGATAAAGGGGGTATCAAAGCTCCTGAATTCGAATCTATGGTTGGCACCTTTAGAATTAACTGGATAAAATCTTGTCTCTCACAGCCAAACTCCATGTGGTTCCACATTCCAAGGTCCCTGTTTGAAAAAATAGGAGGTTTAGAATTTACTTTGAAATGTGATTTTGAAGTGAACAGGATCCCAATCAAGTTATCTAATTTTCACAAGCAGATTTTGCACTTTTGGAAAATGATATTTACCCACAACTTTTCTCCCCATAACTCAACTTTATGGAACAATAGAGTAATAACACTTAATCGAAAATCAATCTTCAAGAGCGACTGGTTCAAGAAAGACATTATTTACATAACAGATTTATTGGATGATAATGGTATCATTTTAAGTTACACAGACTTCATAGGAAAATATAATCTAAATTGTTCTCAAAGAGAATATAACAAATTATGTAAACTGATTCCACTACCTCTGATCCACTTGATTAAAAATTTTATGATGTATAATAACTCCTCATCAGCACTACCACACTTATTGATAGGACAATGTAATCTGATTGATAAAAAATGTAATAATAAATTTATTAGTAGTCTTTTGAAAGCCAAAATGTTCCATGATTATGACAGAAGGTCTATTTGGCAAGGATCTACATCTGTTACTTTGAGTACATTAGACAAAGCATATTTAAAATTTGTCAAATGGCCTATTTTACCTAAAGTCAAAGAAACACACTTTAAAGTCATAAACAAAATTTACCCTGTGGCAGAACTTCTCAAAAAAAGATTTGGATTTGAGGTGGATCAGTGCTCCTTTTGTGGTAATGAAAATGAAACTCTGGAACATCTGTTTTTTTTATGCCCTATTACACAGTGTTTTTGGTGTGACATAAAGAACTGGATTTCTCTAAAAATTAATGATGTGCCACCATTTGAATTATATCATATAATTTTTTACATGGATCATCTAGCCTTGTCTGTTTCAGACATTATTAATGTCATCCTACTGTTGGGTAAATATCATATCCATTGTGCTAAATGGAGGAACGCTAAGCCTTCCTTCCCTGGTTTTATCAATAATTTTAAGTTGTTTTTTTCTTCGCTTAAAAAGATAAAAAGTAAATGTGCCAAGAAATTAAGCCTGGACTTTGCCCGTCTTCTGCTATTCTAAATGATGTCTTATTTTTATTTCATTATTTCGCTGCTCCATTTATTTTAAATTTAAATGCCTGTTAAAATGGAATGTATCTCTCGCACCTTATCCCACCTGCTATGATTTGGTGTTGTTTTGCTTATGTTTTGTTTTTGTTTTTATTTTTGATTAATGAATCCCCGAATGTTTTATTTTTGCACTTTATATGAACTTGACTTTCAACTGTATTATTACTACTACTATCCTCTTTGAGAGTTTGTAATTTCAATTGTTCAATAAAAAAAATAAAAAATAAAAAAAAGCACTCGATTGAATGTGGGCTGTTTTCACGTTTTTGTTGCTTGTGGTTTTAATTGTGTTTCGTTTAGGTGGCAATGCTTGATAGAGGCTTTTAGCTGAGTTTCTCCCCGTCATTTTGGGGTGATACCTGTTAGGATTGGTGCTTCCTAGCGTGCCCATATGTCGTTTGTACCGCACGCATCTGACGCTGCCCCCTGTACAGGGGGCGCTCGGGATGAAGAGGATAAAAAAGTGCAAACATGGCCAAGGGGTAAAACCAGGGAACTCAGAGGCTGAAGAGGTATGCTGTGCTGTGTGACCTCGGTTAAAAGCTCTGTATACCGTCTTTGGTATCACTGTTTTGGTGGATAAAAAAAACCTATTTAAAATAAATAAACAAGTGACGCTTAGCCTGGCGGGGGGATGTGGGGGGGGGGGCAAGAAAAGCCTGGCAGCCCGCCAGGCCTATAAAGCACTGGGGGAAACCCTGATGTATGTATGTAGTTTTCTGTTAAGGAAAATTCTAATATGGATTGTGGACTGTTAATAATAGGGATAATGAATTACCCAGATGTTAAATCAGGTTATATAAATATAAATAGAACCTCTGGCCACCAAGCAGCCAAAACTGATCTGAACCGATCCCCAGGTCGACTCAGCATCTATCCTCTCCCCACCCCTCTCGACGCTCCAGTCAGTGTTCTTTATTCTCAGCCTGAACACAAGTTCTGTAACACACTACGTGTTGCCAACATTCTGCCTGTCTTCCAGTGTCTACGTGTGTTTGCCTGATCCAACCTGCCCGTCCACTGACAGCTGCTCAAAGACCTTATTCTTATAGAGTTTTGTTTTTTTTTAACTCTCTCTGCTCTATGCATTGTAGTCCAACTTTATATGTGAGCTATCTGGTTCATGACAAGTTTAATGAGTTGCAGTATCTGTATCCCATCTTGGACTGAGGCCCATCCCTCGGCTTGAATAATTGAATAGGCTTCTAAGTGTCTCCTAACAGGTTCGGTCTGTTATGAGGCGGGTCTCTTTTCTAGAAACAACCGCCATTATTAAGATGAACTCATATGAATAAAGTTATTAATTGAAGTGTAAACTTTACATTGCAGGATGAAAATGGCATGCCAGAACTAGACTAAATTCAAGGGGTAACATTCACCAACCAGTCTGTTAGGCAGTATCAGAACTACTATAAGTTGCAGAAAGAGATTCAGTATTGTCAAGAGAGACCAAGAGCAGATCAGGCTAAATGCCACTGTGTTTTAGTGATGATGATGACTGTGTTTTTCCCATGGTCACACTTTTTTCCCCCCTGTTTTTAAATTAACATAAAAGTACAGAAAAGTGACAGAAATTGTCTGGTTTTGCTACAGTATGCTGCAAATTTCAGGAGGTAAAATTAAGACTTAACTGACTTTAAGTCTATCAAATATTAATATTGCTTTGTTCTTAACATTTGGAAAGCACTGAAGTATCAACACTTTAGACAACCTTAGTGGAGCGGAGGCATAAATTAAAAAGTTTTTAAAGGTTTTTCAAAAAGGTGAATCACAAGAGGTCCTTCAGTGTACAGTCATAAATGTGCACATCTCCATCAGTTGTAGACATTCAGAGCTTGTTACAATAACCATTACCTATGTTTCACATCCTATTTAACCACAAACATTTGCTCTCTTAGGTATTACTTGTAGAAAAAAAATAGGTTTCACAATCATATCATTAGTGCTATTTGTAGTTTTGATATTATGGAGCTCATTCCTAAATTGCCCATTTATTGTAGGTCTCCCTGGTCATTGATTATAGTCAGGTAGCAGTAGGCTTGGGTAGTATCAAGGTATTATATTATAGCAGGGTAGTCAGAAACGACAATGGTATGATTTTCAATATCGTCCTCATTGACACCAGCTTACCAGTAACTGCCACTTCCCACTCTCACTCTGGCGACAACATTCAACTGTGTTAGCAGAGAAAATGGCTCAAATCAGCAGCAAAGGGAGCAGGCAAATCAGCTCTCACATACCTGTCAGGTGAGCATTTTGGGTTCACTTAACTTGTGCATTTGTTTTTTTTAAACACAAATACTGTCAAATACCATACACCCCAGTGAGGGAGGGTGTGGAGGGTATAAAAACAAATAGATGCTGCCTAAGTCTGACAGGGGGACAGGTCTCTAATCCTCTCCCTGTCAGAACAAATGCAAGTTCCTATATGCTTTCATAATGCATATCTTTTCTGAACAAAAGTACTCTGGTGTAACAGAGGAACTACACTGCTCAGACGTCATGGAAAAATACTCCACTGTGAGTGAGCTCTCTCTCATCGCCTGGTAGAGTGAGCCAACAAGTTCTCTGTGCTCAGTACTGACAGATTTGCTGCTGCTGCCACTACTAATTTATGTTTGCCTTTTTGTGTCACATACTCAAATCTAAATTTGTCGAAATATTTTGTTGTCCTTTAATGCCATATCATTGGCACTGCATTGTTCTTTTGCCCACTTGGCTTGCAGCCTCTAATGAGGAATAACCTGCCAATCATCATGAACTGACATGTTAAGCATTTCATTCACTATTGTGCAATGATTCATTCATTGCCTAGAGGCATCATTTATTGAAGTCTAGATTTTGACACCTTGTTCTCTCACTTCAAGGTAAGATGAACAGATCCCCACAAAACAGTGGGATGATTTGGGACATGTTACCAATTTATGTCACTTAAAAAAATTAAACATTTCTATTCTGCTCCTTAGCTCATAACATGCTTTGCACTCTGGTTGGTTTAGTAGCACACAGTAAAATATGCAGGTCACTGGTTAGGCCTTAAGTATGTGAGGGACTTGACAAATATGTTTTATTTGAATACAACGTTCCCAAATCCTACACTAAGCGATTTGCAGTAAGCATAAACCTGTATGATTGGGAGTGCTGCAGAGTGCGATAGTTACTGAACCTGCTGTTACCTTCATCTTTAGCTTTCAGTAAGAATAGATCAGCACATCTCTTTATGAGCCACGTTTCTTGTGAGACTCAAAAGTACTGTGTTGCTTTATGTTGTATTAAGTAGCTTCCTAGTCTCTGATGGAGCTACCTTCCTTTTTGTTTTTTGGTAGTTGCCGTCATATTGTGCTTAAATCTGCATGGCTTGTGACTTCGTGGTGGCATTTTTCCCTGTTGGATGTAGGAAGCAGCAAAGACAATGACAGGTTAATCTGGACTTGACCCAGGTCTCCACAGTTTGATTGACATCAAACACAGCCCCCTGATGACAGCCTTCACTGCTTTCTTCACAGCCATTGGATAAAAGCCAGATTTTAGAAAAGCTTCTGTCCTGCAGTGGTTTGACTTTTGAAAACTACAGCCAATCAGTATGCAGGAAGTAGTCTCACTATGTGGGATAAAAATGCATCCTGCATAAAGCAGGACACCTGGTCACCCCTAAAGCATGCCTTTCTGATTTTTCTTTATGCAGTGTGGACAAAAAAAAAGACATAATCCACTCAAGAACACATTCGTTTGGACAATGACTTAAGATAACACGTAGGAATGCTTTGTCTTATCTGATCACCCTCTAGTTCCTGTCCACATGAATACCATGCCTGTGCACACGTGACAGTCATGTTTTAACTGGAATTGGGCGTGTCCTCCCCATCATCAAAACAACTGTAGTTTTGATTGTCCAATTAACTTTTTTTTTTTTATCAGGCATTAAGCTGGGAGGCATAGAGGAAAACTACTCTGAAATTACAGCAGCATAACAAGTTTGTGTGTGTGTGTGTGCGCGTGTTTGGGGTGAGTATTGTGCAATTCCTTCCCCTTGTTTCATTTTTTGTTATCTAAGCAAGCATTATATAAACAGCTGAATGTGTGTACAACACAGGTGTGTCATGTTAGTTCAAGGTTAGTTTTTCACATTTGAATTTGTTGGTTACAGCTGTCATAAACACACTGTTGAATTATAAGGGGAAAAGTGTTAAGTAAAGTTTATATTTGTATTATATTGTACATATTATGTTATTTATAGGCGTGTCACACTGAGCTGAAACACTACTGACTCACCCACTAAACAAACAGCAGGGTGCTGATCACATGAATCACTTGAAACGAGTCTTTAGTGAGTTCAAAGAAAAACACACAGGCCCACAGACACAGTTGGTGCGTCTGTGGATAGCTAGCTTACAGCTGTCTAGAAGTTGTTGCATTTGCTGTTTGGGCCAAATGAACAAAAACTGTCAAGAAATGAAAATTGCGTGAATGACGCAAGGCAAAAAATTTGCCTCACTTATTGTCTGAATACAGCTTTAGAGAGCTTGGGCTGAGTGAGGACCTGCTACTGTTGCAGCCCGGTAAAGCCCATTGTGCTTGACAATTTGTGTGTACCTTTCCAAAACTTCAGACAGTGATTGGCCAGGTTTACAGAGCTGACCCAAACTTCTCTCTCAAGTTCACCTTTTTCAGCGTGGCATCACCACAATTTCAATTTCCAAGGGAGCTATCAATGCCCAGTTTGATTGACCTACAACCATTCAGGGCAACAAAATATTTGATGCAGCATAGTTGGTACATAGTTGGTCCAATTGTAAGTGTGGCAAACACATCTTTCTTATCAACAAATGCTTTAAGTCCAGTTTCTTCTTTTTAAAGAGAAAATATGTCGTCCAGTTTGTTTAATGTTGACGTGATAGCAGATTCAACAGAAACAGTTCCAAGTCAGCAGCAGCAGTCTTGGTTGTTTGCCTCAATAGCTCATAAGGTCATGCTCCTCTGTACAGTCATTTCATTAAACCTGCCACATATTAGGCAAATGGTTGTGATTGGCCCAACAAAATCCAAAACAAGTATAAATCTGTCTCAGTGGAGGAGGAGCAAAATGTATCTGCTAGAGCAAAAGACATATATACTTAGCTAAATGAAGTGCTACTTTCTAAGCTGCCAGGTCAGCAAAGCCAAGGGAAAGGAGAAACAGCATCTCCTCCAGGAAGAAGTACAGGCCAGTGCAGAGGAGGTACAGGTCAGTAAAATGGTAAGACTAAGTCTTGGACAGATTTCTGGCAGGCCAACTTCCACCGCATCAGATTCCTGGTCCAAACAGTCCACAACACCTTGAATGGGGCAAGTCTGAAACACCCTCCTGCCCTCATTGTGCTGGTAGAGAGTCCCTCCAACATCTACTCAGCAGCTGCCCCAAACCCCTGGCTGAGGCCGTGCCTCCTTTCCACAGCCCCAGACTGGCAGCTGAGAGTGGATCTCAGAAGACAGCTTTTCCCTGGGCATATCAGTCAAACAACACTCCGCCCAGACCTGGTCATTTTCTCCAACTCCGCCAAGCAGGTCTTCATGTGGGAGCTTACAGTGCCCTGGGAGGAGCACATGGAGGAGGCTCATGGGAGGAAGCTTGCCAAATACTGTGAGCCTGTAGAGCGGTGCAGAAGCCAAGGCTGCCGTGCTCGCTGCAAGCCAATTGAAGCGGGCTGCCGTGGTTTCACAGGATGCTCACTTTGTAAAGCTCTGACCAGGCTTGGAGTCACTTATGCTGCAAAGAGGGGGGCCATGGTGGTTTTGGATAAAAAGGGCAGACCTGTGGTGTGTTGCTGCTGGAATGCAAGCTGGGACTTGATCAACCCTGGCTGGGTCACCTGGGGGAGGGGGTCTGATGTTGATTGAGGATGCATCCCAGCACATCTGAGAGATGTATCTTGCAGCCTATCTACAGTATTTATTTAGTATTTCATTTCTTAAAAATGTGCAAGAGCAAAGAGAAATTTAGAAAAATCCACCTGAGTTCATTTCTGGTGTGAAGGCACCTGTCTGTGCAAAATACCCGTCTTACCAGATTAGTGTCAGTGTCAGGTATGTTTGCAAATCTTTGTCTAGCTTTGTTGTTGGTAAGGCTCAACAAATTTAGTTTTGTATGCAAAATTCACAAGACATTGTCAAGGGTGTAGTTTAAGTGTGTGTGTGGGTGTGTGTGTGTGTGGGTGGGAGTATATATGCCTACCTGTAGTCATTGTGGTCCATTAAAACAGAATAACCACCTCAGGCTCTAACTGTTTGTGCTTACCTGACAAAGTTTTGCAAATACAATAAGCATTGCAGCATGTCTTGTGGACTACAGCATGTAACGTTGCAATACAGCCAAGTGATTAGAACCTTTTGGTGTCGGAGAGCAGCCACAGAACATTCATTTTATTATTTCCAAGCAAACATGTTGTGGCATCTCAACAGCATTAACAAATCAAAGGACAAAGGATAGATGATAAGGAAAATGACAGATAATAAATTAAGCAGGAATTTATTTTGAGTAACTTTGTACCATGTTGAACTGGTGCCACCTTACTGCTACGTTCTGCATCCAGACTTGAACTAGAACTTTAACCTTGTTCGCTGCCAACCTTTTCATCCCAGCAGACCGTGTTGATCTAACTGCTTTGCATACAAGACACCTTTATGATGACTTGTCAGCACTGAGTCAAATTCTTGGCAGTACAAGCAGCTCACTTAATAAGTCACAGTCCAAGAATGTAGTAAGACTGAAGTCATCATTCACGCAATCAGGTAATATGGGACATGAGGATCTGGGCCAATAAACCTAAACTTTATCGTTATATCTCCACCTCTACAAGTCTGAACTGCATTATAGGTTTTCAAATGGTGTTTAAAACTAGGTCAACTGGTTTCTCTACTATACTGCCATTTTGTTCATAGTCTCTTTATCAATGTTCTTGATGTTTGGCCTACATAGCCTCGTTGTCTAGCTACCATTAGCTGCTATGCCAACCTTGTGTATAAAATTACATATAATTACAATGCCTGCCAGTGGTGGACTGTCGTCTGGGTGCTGGTTGTTCCTTTTTGTTTATCTTTGAGGAATTTTTCAAGCTTACTCCCCACACTGGCTCAGGCAGCAGATTCCAACAAAAACTACATTTACTGAGGTAGTGAAATGTTGGGCAATTTAGTGCATTTACACTAATCAGCTCTGTCTGTCAGGTCCCAGTGACAGAGTTACAGACAAAGGTAGAACGCAGCAAGCTGTGCCAACATACACTCTGCCAACATGATACGAAAAGAAAAAAATAAGAAGTGATCCATAATATTATCTGTGTGTAGCTCCGATAACAGACAGGACTGTTGTGAGACCCTCAGGCAAGAAGAGGAAAATAAGACATTAGTCAAATCCTCCCTTTAGTTCCTTTACTGTCCATAATGACATTGTAGTACATGGAATGATCTTGGCTGCCACAGCACAAAAGTGTCTGTAGCTTGAAAGAGAACATTGAATATTGTGGACTGTGGTGGAGTGTACTTCCTCTGTGATTAATCTGTGGAAATGTGGTTGGAAATTGGTGACGTGCACCTTTAAAGATGAAACAGGGATTGAGTGACCCAAATAATGTGATGTGAGGGATGACATGTAGTGCATTGCCGACACGTTATTCTCATGTAATGATTTTATATGCATAGTAGGATACTGCAGGCAGTTATTTATGTTCAGTTGGTTGGATGTGACTCTCTCAAGGTCAGAAACAGTGCTGATAGTTGACGTGTGTCACCCTATCACTGCAGGGTCATTCAGTTGATATCACTTTCAACAAGAAGACGGTCTGGACAGTTTATAGTCACACAACCAACGCACTAAGATTTCAGAGTTTCCTCTAAGGTTTTGAAACATTTAATTTGGTCACTAATTATGTAAAAATGCAGGCTAATGTAAACCAGACATAACTACTGTGGCGCCATGCATAATGAAAAATTGGCATTCACCGGGTAACAGAGCCTGTCTCACAATATGTCCCTCGCTAACCTACCCCCTCCACACACATAGCTTTTTGTGGTGTAGAAATTGGAAACACACATCATCATCTATAGTACTTCACTGACATTTTTTATTTTAAGATTTTGAGTCTTCATAAAAATCATCATTGGGGATAAAATAGAGATATATTACAACAAAAATTATACATTTTGTAATAATGGCTACTGATATTCAAGATGTACTGTAGTACAAAGTACAAAAGAAGAAGTACAAATTACTACCACTAGTGAACTGTTAATAACTGCAGACAACATTAACCTTAAAATAAGGACATGATGATCTGACACAGCAGCATCAACTGTTATCATGATAGTTTATGTGCGTCACCCTATAACTGCAGGGTCACTCAGTCGGTATCACTGTCAACAAGATGAAAGTCTGGAACAGGTACGTTGTCTATCTACTCATTGATTTGACTGGAAAGGCTTGTTTATATAAACGATTGTTTGTAAGATGTAGACTAATAATCTAATGCAGCTAAAGTTTGATAACTAGCATTAGCTAGTGTCAAAGTTGACCAGTAACATTAAACATTATTTGTGTGCATGTGTGTGTGTGTTTGTTTGTTTGTTATATTTGCAGGTGAGGTGTCAATGAACTCAAGTAGCCCTGATTTTGTGTCTTCTGTGTTTGCGTACACAAAACAACCCCAGAAACCTGAGGCAAAGATGGAAAGGTATGAGTAATTAGTCCTGCTCCCTTAGTGATTTATAAATTTGTTTCTCTCTTGCATTGCCATAATATTCAACATGCTTTGGTGCGTACAACTGAATGCCTTGAGTTACTGATCAGTTGAATTGTACATTATTTTTATTACTTTGTTACTTTCACACATAAAATAGGAAAAGGAGGAGAGATAAGATGTCAACTTACCCACCAAATCCACCTGCTCCTTCTAATACTCCAGAACAAGAATGCAGCATGGATCACTGTCCTGGTATGAATGTATTCTTGTCTTAAAATTAACTGATTAATTGTGAACTTGTGTCTGCCTCGGTTGCTGCATACGCTGATTCTTTTCATATTTTTCCATATTAAAGCTGAAGAGGACATCCCAGTTCCAAGGAGAGAATATGACAATCTTAAATTTAGACACAGTCAAATTGAGGATGAATATGCTAACCTGCTGCAGAAGTTTGACACACTACAGGCTGAAAATGAAAAGCTAAAAGAGGAGCTGTAAAACTCTGTTTTCCAAAACCACTGTAAACTGCAACATGGGACAATTGATGTTTTTCACAGGACTTGCCTCTGTGATATTTGAATGGCTCCTTACAAAAATAACAGGCAGCGAAATAATTAGCTAAAAACACACTACAGGACCACCTTTTGGTTGTGTTGATGAAATTAAGGCTGGGCCCAAGTGATACTGACTTAGCATATAGATTTAAGTTATCAAAGAGCACTATATCACATATTTGTGGAAGCTGGATACCAGCTATGATCATGGTCCTCAAGCCACTCATTAAATGGCCAAATAAAGAAGTTATCTGACGGCCAGGGCCCAGACATGGTCAAATGATAAAGACAACAACTTCCTTAAATATTTGGTCAGCATCACTCCAGCTGGGGCACTTTCATTTTTGTCTCCTGTGTGGGGTGGATGGACTTCAGACAAACAGATAACTAAAGAGTCAGGTTTCTTTTGGAGCCTAAGGATGAGATATTGGCAGATAGAGGATTTCTAATCAGAGACAAGCTTGCAGATTTATGGTGCCACCATTCATATCCATTACTGTGATGAACTGTCTTTTTTGGTTACTTTGTACTTTTATGGATAGTTTTTTGTCTGTACTATAGTCTGTAGTCTGTACGTTTGCTTGTACTTAAAGTGATATTCCATTTTGTGAGAATAAGCCATTTTGTATGTACTCACCACTATGCCGATGTGATGATAAGTGAAGATCTTCAGTACACCAAACAATCCTGGAGTTTTAGGAGTAACAGGGTAGCAGCCTCATCCAGTACAATGGCAGTGAATGGTGACCACGGATAAAACGTTA
>JAJHUR010113635.1:0-17442 GCA_027495735.1 Lutjanus campechanus | reverse complement strand
TATTCTTTCACACAGTTTCTCTTGAATGTCCCTCAATATTACAACATTAGTCCAATATCAGCCCAACCTGTGATAGTAGCCACAATAGCCGTACAGCATGCTAAAGGTTTTCGAAGTAAACCATAAAACATGCTAACCTGTTGTGAACAGCACTACTCAGTCAAAATAGCTCTCCAATCTTCTTTCTGTTGTATTTGGTACATTTAGTATTGTCATTTTTTTTCAGGACCGTACATCACCTGATTCAATATACATATTTGTAACATCACTGTGTCATAACTTTCTGCAAACCATGCCAGAGATCAACAGATCATTGGTTTTATGGCTGGTAAGCTATGCTATGTTGTCTCTGAAGTGTTGTTTTTTCTTCAGACATCAGATGGCACAATTTGGCGAGGGTGGAGAGAAAAAACAAATACTGGGAGATTCGCAGATTCTGCCTTTCAAGTCAGCTATTGAAAATGGAATCTCATTTTGATCGTTTTTAGATTTAATATTGAAATTGTGGCACCCCTACTACATTTTGGACACTGAGGGTCTCTGACTTTTTAAAGATCAGTATACTGAGAAGATGGGTTGCTGAACTTGATGTGAAAAATTTTGCTCCCATGGGCGGACCCGCTGATTATGGCGATTCTACTGGAGTAAATTGCTTCAACTGAAAAAAAAATCACTGTGAGAATATAGGCAGCTCAATTTGGTGTGAATTATTTATTTCCTTAAACCAATTAAGCATCACATTAAAGATACTCCAAGGTTGCATAATCTTTATTCAGTCAGTAACAGGGCTCTGTTTTATTTAGTGAAATGAACTGGGATATGTCTGTATGGAATGGGAGGGTCACATACACAAATGTTGCATATTAATTTAACGCAGGCCTTCACTAGTGGTCACAGCCACTGCAGTATATCAGCCGAGGGTGACGGTGGCTGCTGAAGGGCACCTTGGGGATGGGTCTTGACATTCAAAGTCTCCTCACCAGCTGCCTTATTTCATTTTGGTGAAATCATACTCTTTTCAAGATTCCCATGCTCTCTGCTCTCAGAAGGATATGAGCTTTTCTCACCAGATTTAGCCTTAGTTCCTCTTCCCGTCAGAGTTTTACAAGGGTAGAGTGAAAATCCTGCATCAAAGTGTTTCTCAGCAGCTTTGTTGGCAAACCCTGAGTTTTGAAATTTGGCTGATTCAGCAATGCTCAATACTTAATTTGTTTAAGAGAGTTGTACTTGTGCTTCCGGCTTAGGCTCAGCTCCCTTCAGTTTGGTTTGGCTGTATAATGCCCAGATTTCTTCCTTCTTGCCCTGCCTGACTGCCTGGACAGCTCAGGAGTTAGAGGAAGACGAGGAGTGCCATAAGGCCGCTTGGTGACCTGCCAGAAAACAGAGATTTGGGGTATTTTAAGGGCAGTACTGTTATTTTTAGTACCTGGATTCAGTGTCACGCTCATACTGCTTATGAGTTCATATCTCAGTTCAGATTGTTTTTATCATTACTGAAAAAATTTGTAAGCATTTTCTATGTAATCCATCATTGCCACAGCAGGATTTGATCTTCAGCCACCTGGGGAATAGCTATGTGTGAGAGATATGAACTGAGGGTGATAATGTGCAGGGGAAGACAGATAAGAAACACTACCAGCCACAGTGCAGTGGCTTTTTTTATACTCATTAAAGGGATAGTTTGGATTATTTAATGTGGGGTTGTATGAGATACTCATCAATCAGTGTGTTACCCTCAGTAGATTCTGGTCAGCACACCTCCAGTTAAGAGAAGCAGAGAGGAATACCTGCATGTAAGAAATGTACTGCTGTGGGCAGGGTTAGCAACAAAAGGTATTTTAGCCATTTAAAAAAGGTCCACTCAAAACAATCAATATCAGTTTAAGTGTATTTTCAACACTTTACTTTGCCACCAGACATCCTTGTCTGACCAGAAATTGCCATTATGTAAGCAAAATGGGCAAAATCAGTAATTTTACTTCAAAGAACATAGGAGTTGCTCTTCAGCTGCTGTCTTGATCTGTTAGTTTGTGTCCTTATGTGGCTTTGGTGAATTCTGAACTCCTGTGTTCTGCATGGTAAATTTACAGTAGCCTACTGATTTTCTCTGTGGAGTTTGGTTGGTTGAAGAAAGTGATTTGGCTGATATAAAGTGTTTTCTGTCAGAAAAGGTCGTGTGACAAGTAAAATGGTGAAAATAATTTTGTGATCAATTGTTTATTGTTTATTATTGGCAAGAGATGCAACATTACAGTCACAAAAGAGACACAATGCAAAACAAGGCAAAAAGTACCAAAATAATTTCTTTGCCCCCCAAATCCCATATTGTCTTCCCTCCAACCCACTCCACCCCTGAAATGATGAACCAAGGCAGTGGAGCTACAAGAATTAGTCGATTAACGGATCATATGATGGGGAGAAGATTAATTGCCATCTGTTTTGACAATCAGACATTTTCAAGGCAAAGATGTCAAGCATCTGCTGGTTCCAGCTGCGTGAATGTAAGAATTCGCTGCCCCTCCAACCAATCTTTGACAACAAATGAAGGCCTTCAGAAATCCAAAGGCTTGAATTTAGGCTCTGGGAAACTGTAAAAAACATCCTTCACTATTTTTTGTACTGATTGATTGATGTTGATCTTGATCTATCACTCACGAAAATAATCGGCACTAATCAGTAAAGAAAATGATATTAGTTGCAGCTTTACAAGACAATGTACGTGGATAAGAAACACAAAAAACACCGACTCACACATCCAAAAAACAAACAAACAAATAAATAAAAAGTGGTGAAGATGTTGTAAATGTAGCATACACTTAACAAATAGTTGTCTTTACAAGGACCATTTTTAAATGGCTAAAATACCTTTTGTACTGTAGCCAACACACTGACAACTATCTCACACAGCGTTACTTCAAATAATCCGAATTATCCCTTTAATGTTGCCCTCATCTCTCACTGCCTTAGGTGACTTCCCTGGTTGTCATATCACCTACACTACAGTATATGCTAATGCAGAGACAAAGGCTGTGGAGCAAGTAATGATTCACTGTGCACTGGGGGCAAAATCTAATCCATAAAGTAAAGTTCATGGCCATACATTAGAAGGGCACCGGGATTTACTGTCTTGGACAAATATCTCTGTGTGTGTGTGGGTCAGACCTTTTAATATGAGGATAAAGGGCACTTTGTAAGAATATACGGCCAACTTTATGTTTACTATTGCATTAGCATATATAGTAAGTACACATATAAGAATCCACATGCATATACGTGCACACATTGAGGCTTAACCTTTAAACTCAGCAGTTTCTGTTTCATGTCACTTTCTCTGAGGTTAGAAGAGAGAGTGTTAGGGGATGAAAACATTCATTTGAATGCCGAGTTTGATATCACAACCCTGTTCTAGCCACGCTCCGGGTGTACATTTAATTCTGGTTGGCTAAGGAGATTCGCATTAATTAGTGCAGAATCACATTGCTTTGATGTAGTTTCCAGTATTAAAGGCTAGTACCAGTAGTTATTAAGTGCACTGCACCTCCTCAGTGGCTGTTGATGGCTTTTTATGTAACCTTTACAACTTCTGCTCGACCCAGTGACTTGTCATAAACTGTGAGGCGAAATTGACTGACCTCCTGCGCGGCTGAAAATGCATCTATATGCAGTTTGAAATGAAATGTCCAGAATTTCTAGAGGGTACAGGGTTGCAAAAGTCAGTTAAAATCCCTCTTGCAGTCATGCTGTTTCATAAAATCTGGATTTAAAGTAAACTTTAAAGCTGAAAATGGAAAATAAATGATTTCCTGGCCGCTTCCTTATCTAGAGTGCCATGGCAACGATGTAACATGTCACTATAGCTCCTTCTCATTACGTCTGGCTCTCACATAGGCCTAGTCAAAAATAAATTAGCTCAGCCTGGGTGCTATTTTCAGAAGAGACAGAGAAAAAGCAAAAGTATGATGTTCAGTCCTCACTCCAGGCCTGCAGTTGAGGTGAATCAAAATTATTAAGTGACTCATGTATGCATCCGTCACCACGGCAGTCATCGCTAATTAAATAATTTGCACCGTTCATGCTTTGCCTCAAGATTAACAAATTAAAAACCTTTTTCCTGTTTCTGTGATTCAATTAAAGTCGGCCTACTTTCTAGCAAGCCTATCACTGAAGCTTTTTTTTTTTTTAATCCAGCGACCATGGATGAAATTACTCGAGAGACAGCTCTCAACTAGTTTCAGTGTAGAAGTTTTAGGCCACTTTCCTTCTGTAAAGTTTCACTTTTTAAAAAGTTGTGAGTGACCTCCAGGCCAAGGGTATCAATTATCAAGTGTCTCTCACTCGATGTCTCTCTTTGAAGTACAGTCCATTGTACAGGCCATTGAGCAAGTTTAAATTTTCTATTTCACTTTTGTTTTCATTTAGCTCGTGCTCTAAAGTGAGAATTTTGGTATTGAATGTGACCAGCATGACACATAATAAGTCTCAGCCCCCCTTCTCTGTGATCCATGACACAGTGAATGCCTGTGTGTCTTCATTTCCCCTAATGCATGTTCCATTTAGGCTTTTGTTTAATAATGAATAGCTCTATTACAGACTCTGCATCGCTTTGTTTGAAACAACAGAGCTTCCCTGCAGCTCACTCTAAGTGAGAATAATTTATAACATGACAAAAGCATGATAGAGGCATCATCGGCCTATTAGCTACTAACTGTGTTCAACAGGATGTATTGTGGGAATTTGAGCACAATAGGATAGATATTTTATAAATATTTTAGTCTTGATAAGGGAGAGTACACAATAGAAAACATCTGTTGCAGTAAATATACAACTGCTTGAATGACACTGTCAAATATACTTGAAAAGAGGGTGCATCTGTCTGTGCAGTGTGTCTGGATACTTAATAGCTTTAACTAATAAGGAAGTAGAGCAGAAGTACTGCACATCTTTAACTGGTGTTTTCGTCAATATCTGTACTTGATTTCAGATGCTCTTGAGGTCGGACCAGTCCTATTACCCACAATAAAATGGACACGTGGCAAATCTGCAAAACCCTGCATTACGGTTACAAACTCAGGTAGGATCCAAACGCAAGACACAGACAGAGTGATGTCAGGGGCGTGTCCCGACTTTTTTTTTTTAAAGTAGGGTGGCCCATGTGGTACACTGTCTTATGCGGGGGTCGCCTGCACATGCATGCACACATGTCAGTAGAACATTAATTTACTATTTTTCCAAATCTTACAATTTCAATTTACATTCCTGCGCTAAAATGTTTTATTAAAAAGATAAATAATCCCGTGAATCACTACACAACATAATACCATACAAATATAACATTTCCTTATTTTATTGTTCGAGTCCTGAAAAAGAAATTGTATCTCTTTTGTCAGGCTATGAGACTCACCCCCAGCATTCCACCATGAAAAAATAGTTCTATTTTTATGATTTATTATTTTTGTTTATTATTTATTTACCCATTTTTTTTGTATGTGTTTTGTGAGTAGCAAAATACAACCTTGTGTTGTAAAATGATCAGTACAAAAAGAAAAGGAAAAAAAAACACTAAAACAAACAAACAATGCACATTTAAAAAATGCTCTTCAAACTGTTGGTTCAAACTAAGGTCTCGCCTCTCACTGGACAAATAGTTCATCATACTTGAGGATAATGGGGTGGCACTTGGGATGGCCAATCAGATATCAGGGATTGCCAGTGTGATGAAAATACATAAAGGCTATAGGTCTGTGTGTGTTTCTGTGTGTGTTAAACAAAAAACTCATGACATTCACATGTTGTCACATTGTGCCACCTTGTGAATCCAATTAAAAGTAAATATATAAATTGTCAAGAACACTTTTCTGCTCATCTGACAGAGATTACAGCAGTAGGTAACAGAAGACAAATGATGCAACTGTCCCACACATCATGTTTATTTGATGTCACTTTAAATGACAGCTCTGAAGCAAGGATGTCTCATTCTGTTAAATGCATGCTGCTTCGACTCCTCTCTCCTCATGTCTCGCCTCCTTGGGCATCTCGGGTGGGAGGAACTAAGACACGAGGAGGCAAGGAGAGGAACTGATTATGTTCAAACTAAGAAATAGGAAAGGCCTGCACACAGAGAGAGACAGACAGGCAGGAGAGCGCTGGGAACACAGAGAAAGGAGAAACAAGAGAAAATGCTAGGGAAAACACTGGAAAACTGACACAGCCGTAACAGATTATGTTCAGTCTTCTAGTGAAGGGCTTATTGCATGATACATGAACAGTCAGTCAAATCAAATCAAAAATGCAAGTCACCTTCAAAAACAATCCAAGGCACAGTGTAAGGTTTGTGCAAAATTAAAATACCTTTATTTTAAATGTCAAAAAGTGTTAAAAATTACCAATGTGTATTGACCAGCACAGGTCTTCATCAGGGTCAGTCATCTATTGTCTTCATGTTTAATATTGGGCTACAACTAAACATATATTTTGGAATTTTTGTAAAACAATCCAAGTCATTTGGTGAGTCAAATTTTCTAACCAGATTATTCAATTAACTGAAAAAAAAATGCTAGATTTGTCAAACATGAAAACTTGAAAATGTTCAGTTAAGTACCACATAAAAAGAGAAAAGCAGCAAATCCTGACATATGACAACATGGAACCATAGAATGAATGGCTACTTTGTTTAAACAAATACCTTAGACGATTAATTGGTTATCAAAGTTGTTAGCCAATTATAGTATTTTTATCCACAGAGATGATGGGTAATCTGTGAGGGGAAGAACAACACCTCTTAGTTCCCTGCCAATTTGCTTACAAAAGATGGTAGAGGCATTGATGATGCTTTAAACCCTACAACACACTTTATTTTAGAGCTCACTGAAAATCCCACAGCTTATGCAAAACTATTGTTTATGGACTTCAACTTTGCATTCAGTACTGTACTCCCTCAGATCCTGTTAAATAAGATGAAACAGATGGAGGCAAACCCTTATATAATGAGATGGTACTTTGCATTTCTCACAGGATGACAACAACAGGTGAAAAGTTAACTCAACTCTCTCTGACACATAAGGTTATAAGTACTGGAGCTCCCCAGGGCTGCGTGAGCTCTCCCCTTCTTTTCTTTCCAGACTATATACAAATAACTGCAGGAATCAGTGCACAAACAACAGCATTATTAAGTTCTCCCGATGACACAGCCATACTGAGTCTGCTGACAACAGACTCGTATTACTTTATGCAAGTCAGAGATAAAATAAGTTGTGCAGTGGTGTGAGGGGTATAACCTGACTTTAAACTTTATGAAAAACAAAGAAGAAAAAGGTTTTTGATCCTAGGTCCTAGGTGATCCTGTTGGTGATCACAGCCCAGTTTTTATTAACGGGGAGAGAATTGAGCAGCCAGCCAACAGTATACAAGTACTTAGGCATTCATTTTGATTCTAGCTCATCATGTTGAGTATGTTGGTTCATGAATCAGTCAGTGCCTACATTTTCTGCAAAGGCTCCGGGTCATTGGAGTTCATTAAAGTATTATCTTATTATTCTGCAGAGCAGCCATTGAATCCATGGTTTAGTAACCTTTCTGTCAAATTCAGATCATAACTCCAAACTGTGATCAGAAGGGGTGGAGAAATAATTGGTATGCGGCCCCCATCTTCTCTGCAGGAGGTATTTGAGGAGACAGTGAAAAAGCAGGGCCTAAAAATCACTACTGACCCAAACCACATCCTTCACAGAGAGTGTAAGCTGACGCCTTCGGGCAGAAGTTACAGGTTACCAGACTGTAAGTTGAACAGATATGAATTTTCCTTTGTTCCATTATCAATCAAACTACTGAACAGTAGGAGATGAAGTATGTGCATGTGTGTGTGAGTGAAGGGGGAGGGGAAAGGAAAGTGCAATACGTTAGTGTAGAGCATCTGTGCAATACTTTGATGTATGGCATTTGCTGTGTAATAACTTGTGTAGGGCATCTGTTGAACACTATGGTTCAGGCCATCGTGCAATATTCAGTATGTAGGGCAAAGTTCAGTCATGAACCATTATTTACCAGATAAGATTTTATAAAAATCCAGGGTCCATCATCTCCTTGGTCATACCTTGATGCTATGTTGAAACATTACAATCTAACAGGTATTATATGGTATTTTTGCCATGTCTGCTCGACACTGTCTGCATGACGTTTCCTGTTTTGTTTTTTTTATAACATGCAGGCAAAGACACTCCATGGGAAGCAAAGCAACTGCAGAACTTACAGTATCTTCGCTTAAAACTTGAGCCACAGTTTGAGATATTCATGTCTTGTTATGTTTGTAGTGAATGAAACTTGCGAGATGTTTCTTTGCTAGACCTGATATTCATCTGCTGGCATTCACTAGGTTTGTTCCTGACATTTATTCAGCTGTTTCTCCGGGTAATGAAAGGTAAGAAGAGACCATGTGTATCTGTGCATATTTATGTTTATTTATGTGTACCTGTGTGTGTAGTGTCTGTCTGATTTATCTCTTTTTAAAGCCTTGACATTTTTAGCCAATGGACACTTTAAAATGTAAGCATTTTGCACACATTAGTATCATTCTGATGCAATGCATATTCCTCTTATTTCAGATGTTTGCCTAGCTTAGTTTTTTCTTTATCGCTACTTGTTCTTTGCTCTTAAAAAAGACCTCTACATTTACATTCTTACATTGTTTTGTTGGAGGGAAAAATGTTACTTTTACCAGCAGGAACAGCAGATTTTTCCCATCCTTGCAAGGTCACCTCTCATCTCTGTGATCGACTGATGCCCTTTGTAGGTTTCTTTTCTCCAAGCAACCAGAATACAGAGAGGCTGATCAAAAGTAGAAGGAGAATCAACCACTTTGTAAAAGGAGCAACACAAAACATTTAAAGATTTTCAGAGCACTCCTGAGTGATCTGTCAGAGCTCGTTTTTCGAAACTTGTTTGTTTCTTTTTGTTTACTCACTTTTCTCTTAAAAGGTATCATCTTTTATCCACTTCATTTTCAAATGCTCTCTAATCTGAAATAGATGGATAGCAGGTAAATACAGTTAAGTTTGACACATTTCTCGCTGTTTTTTATCAAGTGTTAAAAAATGACCTGTTGAGAACCAAAGCTTACAATGAGATTTTATTTAAATTGAGTCTGGGAAGGAAATGATGAACGATCCCCCACGTCTGGTTGGTTAAATATTCTGAGAGGAAGATTTTTTATACTTGTCATCTCATTGTTGACTGACAGGCTGAAGTAATCTGCTATCTCTGCTGCCTCTTCATTTTTCATCTTATGACATTATGCACGATGATGTTAATCCAACGGAAATACATGGATGCTAGATGCAGAGTAAACTGGCATTTGAAACTTTTTTAAAATTAAGTCATTAATCCACAGAAGAAGAAGAGGAAAAAGAAGGTGAAGGAGAAGGAACAGAAGAAGCAGAAGAATCACATTATTTTCTGTATCATGTCTGAACAGAAATGCAAATCACAGTCAGCAAGTTGTGATGCATGCAAGAGATTTGTGCACGGTATCAAATCTCAAATCTAGCTAGCTAGGTACTTTATTACTTAATTTTTTTCCTATTTTGCTGTTATGTTTCTGGGCTTCAGTCTAGTTGGCAGTGGTGTGTAAAGTGCCTAGCTAGCTATACTTTGTTAGCATGCTGTTCTTGACAGTAACAATAAGGGAATTATAACAGTAAAAGAAAATATGAAATCCACTAAATACCATGGCATCTATGAGCCTAAGCAACTGTTGCTACGGAGCAGAAATGACACCGACAATGAATTGGAATGACACAACAAGAGGTACAGGAGGTTAGCTACCGAACTTGTCCAAATGGACCCATAATCTGGAATTTATCAGCTTTCTTCTAATCTTGTAACCTTAAACTTCATCTGCTCTAAATGGTATGAACAAAGAACTTTAAAGTTGGTACATATGTAACTGAATGTTTTCAGACTATTTCTTCTAGGGATTTGTAGTAGAACGCAAACACAGCTACTCATCTCTTATTTTTACTGATCTTTTTTAGGGTGCTATGTTATACAGTATAATGCTTTGGTATTGGATCAGTACTCAGTGTCAGCCAATTTGCAAAATTTTTGGGATAGAAAAAGTGGCAATGGAACATTTCTAGTTTTAACTGAGAGATTTTCAGACCCGCTCCAGCCTTGGAAGTGCTCCAACTGCTTGTCACCCATCTGTATCATTGTCTATGCAGAAAATGAATAGGACTATTACCTCTCTGTCATTACCATCACTCCTCTTCTGTGGCTTCATCTCCCCAGAGACCTGCTTCTTTTCATCCACCTCTCCCACAGCATGACTACTGTAAAGGCAATTAATTATCATCTCATTTCATCTCATCTTAAGTACTGGCTCTGTCTCTCTGTTTCTTGCTGTCTCTCTTTCTCTCTGTGTCCCTGCTGTGGTGAGGAGTCATTAGCCTGCCAAGCTTCTTTTTCCCCTCTACAAATTCTACTAAACTTAAAGGCATACTATGCCAGATTTTTCTAAGAAACACAGTGTGGACTCATACAAATATAATCCCTCTAAATCATCACTTATGATCCACTAAGTGTGTGTGGTAGTAGCGGTATCTGCATAGACTCTGCCCCCTGTCTATATTTTCTTATTTTTTTCATATTTTATTGTGTCGTGATGTTTCTGGGCTTCAGTCTAGTTGGCAGCGTATAGCCGCCCAGCTAGTGCAACATACAGGTTTTGTTGTCAGGACTAGAGTTGTCATGGTACCACAATTTTTGACTTCAATAAAAAAAACTAGTACGAAATGATACCTCTTTCGATACCTCAGCAAAAAGAAAGAAAAAGTCAGACAAAAAGAAAATAGGATGTTATTTTCTTGTTTAAATTAACAATCTGTACACAGTGCTTGCACAGAAAACATGTCAGTTTTGACAGATCACTTACACTTATTTTTTTTATTGCTTTGGTACTTTCAAGTCAATGAAATGTTAGTGTTGTATTGTTTTTAAACACGTGATATTGACAAAGTATTGATTCTTCATACTTTTGATAACTTTAGTTGGGACTTCTCACATCACATTCTCTGTCTTGTTCCTCTGCTCTCCGTCTGTGAGAGCTGCAGAAAGAGATTTACACACATACACACATACATTGTGCAGAGATGCAGGCAGAGATGCAAAGAGGCAGAGATTGTGCAGAGATGCAGGCGTGCTTATATGTGCTTTGGAACATAACAGCTGTAAAACAATCAGACAAAAACATTTTATCTCTCTGATTCACAGCTTTGTTCTTGCTAACAGCGCTCACTGTCTTTAGTCACTCTGTATGTCTCTCGTGGTTGCTGAGCTGGTATGAATGGTGCATTTACAGACAATGCTGCATATTCTGCCTATAAGATGGGTAGGATATTTTAGGCATTTTAAGCGTTTTGCTTTGATTGTCCCAAATTACACTTAAATGCTTAATGATTCATGAAGAGGACTTGTCATTTGTCAAATCAACTGAGAGTTTAGAAAATGACCTGTTGAACAATTAATTTGAATTTTAATTGAGCTTTTGTTATTTAGATAATTGAATGATTTTTATATTACACCCCACTGAAAATTACAGAAACCAACAAAAGGTGAGCTTTCCTTTTCCCCAATGGTAAGGAAATCAAACCAAATCATTAAAACCCGTTCCTGTATATCCGAGATCTTCACTTTTGCCCTTTATGTGGAATGAAAACAATATATTCCTCCTTTATGTCAATCTTTTCCTTTGTAAATACATGAGCAGGTTATAGTGGCTGAATCTCCAAAGTGTCAAGAACCCAGGCAAACTTTGCCAGTGGCACTTTTCACAGTCCCCGACTCCATCAAGTTGATAGCCTTAAAGTTATTTTAGCTTTTCTCAGATTTGATTTATTCCAAACAAGTAATGCATCAAAGATGCCCTTCTGGTAGATTGTCATTGGATTGAAAGGAAAAGCATGAATATGAAAACAAGGACACACTTCAGAGGCGCTTCGAAATAAATGGAGGAAAATCACATTAAGTTTAAAGGGTGAAAACAGAAGAAAAAGGATGTTTTGTGACTTCTGTGTGTCCTTTAGAACAACTGTGGCTGCTGGCTGTAACGGCAGCTCCCGAACATGATAAGCATGGGTTCAACAGAGCGTAGTATATTTATTAAGGCTGTTAAATGTACTTCAGGATCATTGACCATGATCATAAATCTTGTAGATAATGTCATCGTGGTGAGTTTTGGTGGAATTATGTCACTGCAATCATCTGAAGGTTGTCCAGCAGCTCTGACTGGTGAATCGCTGACCTATAAGGTGCTGAATTCTTCAGTTACAGACTCAGGTTGATTTTGAATGGATTGTGAGTTAAGACGCCTCGTAACATATCATAAAGAAAATGTCTAAAATATTTGATCCAAATATTTAATCTATTTTACTTAAACTGTATCATTGGCCACTTTCAGTGATGTATAATAGCACCACTACCCAGTGTATTTTCACTATTACAATAAGCTGTCTCTCTCTCTATTAGAGTTGCGACAACTAGTGATCAGTGATTAACCAATCCACAGAAAATTAATTGACTATCAACTATGTTGATTAGCGACTTATCCTTCCTAGTCATTTTTGAAGCAAAAATGACTAATATTATCTGGCTCCAGCCCCCAAAATACAAAGATTTGCTGCTTTTATTTTTCATATAGTCAAGTGAATATATTTGGGATTTGGATTGGTTGACTAAAAAATCAATTTGAATATATTTCCCAGGGCCCTTGGAAATTGTAACCATCCATTTTTCACTATTTTCTGACACATTACAGACAAAATGATTACTTGAGAAAATCAGTAATCAGCAGAAATGTGGAGAAATGTAGTGCAACAGAGGCTTGTGTCAGTGTCCTCAGTACTAGTTTGTCATCTCCTGCTCTGATGGCTATATGTACATTGGTAATGTTAGGGAACTGCCTCTATGATGGGCAAACAAAATCAAAGTTGACTGCAGAAGATGGGACTCTTAACTGCCACTGAAAATATATTGGTAGAATAATTGATTAGTCGATAACAACAAACCGCATTTTTCAAGTATTCTGACATTTTATAGACCAGATGATTAAAAAAGCTTCCAAATTAAAATCTTTGTTCATCGCAGCCCTATAATGGACCTCATTGCTAAAACAAACAAACAAACAGTTTCCTCACTGTGCAGGTGCAGTTAGATCCCTCAGTTCTACGGAAGAACTGCAGTGTAATGCTGTGATAACACTGGGCAGCTCCCAGGTGTGAGCGTGTGAATTAGTGTAACCATTCCTTCACATGCAGCTACTCCCCCAGGTTTCTTCTGCAAATAGGAAGCTGACCTTAGCAGCCTTTCCTTGTTCAAAGGGGAAAAGAAACTCCCTGTACTTAGATCCTTGAGAAGAAATGGCCCGACTCAAGAGGCAAATGAAAATAAGGACATGCTTGCTGCATTTGTATATTTAATGAAGAATACTCACTTCATGAAATAACAACCTCTGTACTACCACCCTACATGCAGTGTTAGGAGGGTGACTTTTAAAATCTATTCCACTACAGATTAACACATGCCCTGTAATGTCATTTGTAAAGTCCTCTGATGTGGAAAGGCTGAATTGATTTTTAATTCAGTCAGCTGTAAGCAATCAATTGATCAGCCTTATTTTTATAGCACTTTTCATTGATACATAGAAACTCATATTTTGTATATTATCATATTTTGTTTGTTTTTTTAAATATGTAATGCTGTTGCTTGTATTCCACTGCTCCTCAGCCGTGCCTACACGCTGAAAATAGCAAGTTAACCTGACCTGGTCTGTAATGGTACAAATGTAAACAAGCTAGCAGCTGTTACCTTTTCTTTTGCAGAGAACTAGCCATTTTAATGCCAGGGCTCACCTCCCTTAACAAGTTAACCCCAACACTATTTTGCAGAGAAACCTTCGCTGCATCCTGTGCGTTGCACCTCCCAAGATGATTGTGATTAGTTTAAAGAAATACTAACAAGCCAGAGATTTTTTTCCCCCTTATAGCAGAATGATAATGTATGCAGCCAGACCTACAGTGCTGTGGAAATCTCACTTTGCAAGACTACCCTCATATCCTTTTGGGGATGGGACTTTCTTCCCTAGCAGAGCCTTTTGTGTATATACTATACTGTATTTTGAATTGGTGTTTGTTCCTTTTCTTTCATACTTTATGTTTGCACCTTTGTTTCAGTTGTTTCTAGCTTTCAAATGGGAGTTCCACCACTACTATTATGTTGTACTGTATTCAAATTTTGTACCATTGTGCTTGTGCAGAACACAATGAGTCTACTCTCTCACATAAAATACTGAGCTGGCATCAGAGCTCGGGGTATAAGTCTATATTCACATATGTTTGTACTTTTTATATGCCTCTGGCTATAAGGAGGGTCCTCCCTTGTGGGCAGAAATTTTGAACTGAATTGAGTCATGTTTAATCATATTATGTGATTATCCAGCACACTTTAAATTCCACTCCTATGAATTTGTCTTTGAAGATGCCGTAATTATTCTTTTTTTTCATATAATTCTTCTAATCTTTGGCTGTAATTACTCGTCTAATCTTCACATTCTCCATTTGTTCTGTCCTTATCCATATCCCATTGTCTTCTGCTTCAGCAGCCCAAAGCTTCCACTGTGGAAGTTTGTGAACTTTGCCATGCCCCTCTTCCCTCTGCTTATCATCTCTGACACGAGTCATCAATATCAAATAAAACAGAAATGTTCTTTGGGTGATACAAAAGAGTTGAACTTTCATCTAGCAGACTCCCCCTTGTCCTTTAGATGACTGCTTCATCGGATCTGTCGTGTTGGCACAGAATCAAGGACTACAGACCTGGCTTTGTGCCGCGCTGTACGCGGTTAGTTACTTTATAGCTGCCAGAGGTCATGACTGTCTGGCTCACTTTTACAAGTGTTTCAGTTGAGACTTCAGATTAAGGTATTTAAATGCAATTCATGGAAGCCACTCACTTGTAATGCTTGCTTTTCAAGATGGAAATTATAATCTCTGTAGGTGGGTTGGTCAGTCCCACACTTTGGTTCACACTGAAATGCCTCAAAAACCATTTAATGGATTGTCATTTCTTCAAATCAACATTCATGGTCTCCAGAGGATGAATCCTACAGACTTTGATGATCCCCTGAGTTTTCCTCTCGCATCACCAGCAGGCTGACATTTTTGTTCGGTACTGCAGTGTCTTGATAACTACTGGATGCTTTGCCTTCAAATTTACTGTAGATACGTTTTGCGCTTTCATCACTCTATGCCTTGTAAGCTAACCCTCTGTTAATGTAGCATTAAGTTAGCTAATGTCAATCATAACATCAAACCCAAACGCTGTTTATTTTCTCTCATCACACAATACGGTTCATCCCAGCACTCCAGAGTGCAGCAGTTTTCTACCAGAAAAACCATGAGGACATGGGCCATTGGAGGGCTGAGATCAATGTTAGCTAACTAATTTTTGAATTCAAAAGTTGCACATACATTCTGCAAGAACATTCAGTGGTTTGTCTTTCGTAACTAATGATAAAAGCCACTGAGAGATTTTGCAGCTCTCATCAGAGCTGCATCGTTTACAACACAGGGTTTCACCACACGCACAGTAATTGGGTAGTTGGGTCTAAAGTGCAGCTGATTTTCATTCCTACCCATTTCTTTTTCCATGTGACAGCATACTATAAATGTGTGTGAGTGTGTGTGTCTCATTAGGCACTGTTCCAATGATACTGTTCAGGCAGGGGTCACTTCCTAATCCTCCAGGGGTCATACAGATGTACAAAGAGAACAGATGACACAGCACACAGGTCTGTGTTGTCTGGAGAGAAAAGGCAATTAGGGTTACCATCAGTGTTTAACAGCCAAACGCAGTAACACTATTTGAAGTGTACAGTGATTCACAGGGAAAGGAAGGAGAAAAGGTAGCTGCCCTTAGCTGTGACAGAGATGATTATGAGATGAGATTAAATGAAGTTCTTTCTATTAGCCCGTGAGAAAAAAGTCGACTTTTCTATTGATGGCTTCAGGAGGTGAAAAGATACACTGACGACAGTATAAAGCCACATGTTGTTGCTTTCAGGATTTGTTTTGTGCTGTAACATTCCTTTCTTGCTGCACTTGCTGGAACAGACACTTGAACGGTTCTTGGAATTTGGTTTAGACATAATTGAAGAATTCATGTTTGGTCGCAAAAAACAAGTGTGCAATGAAATGTGCTACATCATAAACCACACAAGATAATCCTAAAATAAATAAATAAGTAACTGTGCCAAACATTTGTAAATTCCTGCTTCTCCAATGTGATGACTTGCATTTTTCCCCCTGTATCTCATAATATAATAAAAAAAAATCCTTTTGGTTTTAAATGTGAGACTGTAACTTTCAACTGAAGAAATAACAACATTCTTCATTTTGCACGTTAAATTCATGAGCCGTAAAACACAACCTTGTTTAATTCAGCACACTGTTCATGGTGACTAGTGTTAGCTAATGTTAGCAAACTAAGCAATCAATCAATAAGTCAGAAAACCAAATGATAGCAACCATTATTTGCAGACCAAAAATACACTTCCAATGGCAGATCAATGTGAGATGTTATTTGGCCCGTCTAGACAACGGTATTGATTGAAATCGTTTGATTGATTGAGAAATTGTTATTGGAGGGTTTAGAAGAATCTGATCATGTTACATCATTTGTTATTTGCTTTTTAAAGCGATATTCCAGCCATAGATGATAATCCACTCAATATGTACTCACCCCTATGCTGATGTGAGGATGGGTGAAGATCTTCACTTCACAAAACAATCCTGGAGTTTCAGCAGAAAACAGGGTTGCAGCCAATGGCAGTGAATGGCGACCATGGATAAAATGTAAAAAAAAAAAAAAAGAACACAAAACAAACACAAAATGTACTGCTCATGTGGTGTAACCTAAGTGTCCGTGAGCCGCAACATTAAAATTTAACCACAAAAGACGCCATTTACACCATGTTTTTAGCCAAAATGTCAACTGTAGCCTCCCAGGTAGCATGTATCATCGTTGATGTATCATGAGACTTCGTATATCTCTTAATGGATGCATGTGTGAAAAAGTTGTGAGATATACGAAGTCTCGCGATCCATCAACGCCATGTTTACATGCTACCTGGGAGGCTACAGCTTGTTAGTGCCCTCCAGTGGACAAACCATGTGATAGCAACACAGTCTGATTCCACTGAGTGTGACACGTCTGCATTTTAGCAGTGGAGCGTTTTGCCCACCTGATTATGTTTACTTGCTGACATCTTGTTGATTTGGTCCTTGCTCTTTGTGCTTCTACCATGGATAAGCAGGTTACATATTAAATAAATTCTTTTCTGTCTGTCTTAATGATCGCATATCTGCACGGGGTCTTTTCTCTTTTCTTTTCCTGTGT
>JAJHUR010113632.1:0-17917 GCA_027495735.1 Lutjanus campechanus | reverse complement strand
ATACCTACACACAACAGATGGTTTTCAGTCACACCGGAAGACTTGACATCCTAAAATGACTCAGCATTACAAAAACTCAGCCCGAAACCAGCTCAAACAAGAGGAGTTTGGACAGATTTGTAAACTGTAGATGTCCACTTTCTTACTGGAAGTTACTGTACACAAACACTGTGATTAGCTCTGTAGTGATATAGTGAGTGGATCTGAATAAAGTCTAACCTTTTTTGTCTGTTTCTGCTTTTTTATCACTCAGTGCAGTGAAGTGTGTGTTGTCTAATAGTCTCCACTATCTCTGAACCCTCTTTTTCCTTTCTTTTCCCTTTCTTTGACTTAACTTTCAATTCTCAGTTTTTCATAGTCGGTTCACACACAGTACAAGAAAGCGCCTGCTAGCTCCCATGTTATAGAGGGAATTACGGCTCTGTGAAGGGAACCAGATCTTATGGCTACGTTCCTGTCCATAAACTGTTCAATCATCCACGTCTTGCAATCCACAGTGATACTTTCAGTGTCTGTTCTAGTTTTTCTGCGCTCTGTGAGCAAATCTGGCATGAAAACACACCAATGATCTACTAAACAATATATGATATAAACGATTGATTCTGATAAATGATGAAATATGCCTCCCATGATTTCCAGCTCTTTTCAATTTTCTTCCCCTCTCCCTGCTGCTCTCCTGGGGTTTCAATTCCCCCAATGTTTTCCTCCACATGATGAAATATGACAATCTGCCGTCCACCATGTTTATGTGAAATAGCATCAGTGCTTTTTGTGTTTGTATTTTTTTAAAATTATGTATTTATTCCACATATTTGTCAGTTGTTTTTACAGAGTGGGAGAGTGACGAGCAGCAGACAGACAGGGAGGCAGGAGGGAGGGAAGGTCACTTTTTATACCCCTTGTTCAAAGAGCCCACAAAACACTGCTGGAGTCTTACAGCAAAAAATAGAATTTCCCAAACAATTTAAGTGCATAGGGACCAGTTCTCAAATGTAAAAAAAAAAACAACAACTCACAAAACCCCATAAAATGCCTCCATAGTGCTCATCTGGTGTGATCCAAGTCTCCTAAAGCCTCAACTTGCCATTCACTGGCATGGCAGTGAAGGTTTAGGCTAAAAATATGGTGTAAATGACATCTTTCAAGCCAGCTTGCCATGTCAGGGTTTTAGGAGACTTAAATTACACCAGATGAGCAGTATAAAGGCATTTTATGCTTGTTTTTTTTCCCCCAGTTGTTTTTTTCTGTTTGAAAAATGTGTCATCATTCACTTTATTTGTTTGGGAAATTCTGCAATGCTGTTTTCCAGTGAAACTTTTCCAGTGAAACTCCAGCAGTATTTTGTGGACTAACCTTCAACCTTCAATCTGCATGAGGGTGAGTAGATAATGACTGAATTTTCTTCTTTTTTTTGGTCAAAAGGAGGGAAAATAATTTGGCTATAAAATGTGACATACTGACTCAGCCGTCATGCGGTTGGCTTTAACTTTACCTCAGAGGTTTTCCCATGAAGATCGGTGGTGGGTCAGGCGACAGTCCACCCTCGGCAGCTGTGGCCCACAGAGATGAGTTCTGGAAGATGTCAGCTGGGTCCGTCCCGCCTGGAAAACTGGCACAAACATCCCAGAACTGCCCGCGGCCACTAACAGCCACCTGAAACACAGACGGAGAGAAGTAAGAAGTACAAATCTGACGTACCGTAGGACAACTAGCGAGCTTGTATTAACAGCAGCACCTCTACCTGAGACAGCACTGACAGCCAGCCTGCAGGGTTGGCATAGTCAGACGCATTGTTCGATGGGGTGATGATGGCTGTGTGAAGCGTTGCTATGGCAGCAACGCAGTGAGGGAAGCCCCTGTGGGACAGGAAGAGCTGGGCTGAATCCTCCAGCTCCTGCTCATTGGGGGGGCGCAGGTAAATGGAGCTGAGGAGCGCCACGATGGCGTGACACATGTCTCTGACACAGCGGCACACGGTGGACTTCCCCACGCCAAACAGGGTGCTGATGGTGCGGTACTCAATGTTGGACGCCAGACGCCACAGGGCCACCGCTACACGTTTCTCCACAGGCAGCGCCAGGCGGAAGCTGGTGTCCTGGCGAGCCAGACGGGGCCGCAGCTTGTCACACAGGTAAAAGAACGTCTCACGGCTCATTCGGAACTTATCCAGCCAATCGGACGGCTGGAACTCTGTCATCACCACCCGCTCCCACCAATCGGTGCTCGGAGTGGTGGTCCAGGGGCGTGTGCGGATGCGGACGTTGGAGCGGATCCCTCCTGCCAGCAGCATCTGAGGAGAAGAAGATCAAAAATAAAATAAAGATTTGTTTTACATTACATTACATTGCTTTTGTAATTTCCAGAATTTGTTATGCTTTTTCTCATAGATGAAAAAATGTTTTGTTTGTTTTTTTGACTACAGCTCGAAATAAGCTGTAACAACAAATTCTACCTGATTCTTTTTTATTGTACTTAAAACCAAGTTTTACATCAATAACTGCAAAAACTTTAATAATAAACTTTTTTCACTGCTCTGGTTGGTGGAATTAAACACTTTATCTCTAATATTGCTGACAGAACAGACCCAAAAAATGTCAAAACATAATTTTATTTTGATTTTATTTAATCAGTGCCTTTTTGGTAAGATCGATGTAGCCTACCTCTGGCTTTACTTTATCTTTGTTGTTGTATAACTGCAGCTTTTCTGGTATCTTATGCTTAGAGCTGAAACAATCAGTCGAATAATCTACTAGTTGATTGAGAGAAAGTAAATCTGCAACAATTTTGATATTCTATTAATTATTTCAGACAAAATCTCAAAATTCTCACTGGTCTGTTTCATATGATTGCAAATTCAATGCTGTTGGATCGCTTTCAAAACAAGACATTTCAAGTCTGTGGCAGGCATTTTTTGTTTACTATTTTCTGAACAACTGATGAGGAAAGAAGAAAGAAGTCTCCTAAAGCCCTGACATGCCACTTAGTGCACACGCACACCATCACACTACACACACACAGTTGGTGTGTGCATATGAAAGTGGCTCCAAGCTAAGGATCTACAGTGTGGATTTGGGTTATAAACATGGTGTAAATGACATCTTTCAAGTCAACTTGGTATGTTCAAATTCAAATTCAAAATGATTTATTCACTCACATAAAAGCAATTCAACAAATATAACCACAAGAACAATGACACATGAAAGGGACACCCCAGATAAGCCACCAACCAGCTGGGACTTCAGGAGACTTGAATCACATCAGACGAGTAGCGACTAAAAAACTAAACCTGACCGTCAATTAGCATGAGTGTAAATAGACAATGACTGAATTTTTATTTTTGGGTGAACTGATCCTTTAAAGCAAAGAGTATTTATTCTATAACTGTGTAAAACAGTTTATAGCTAGTATGGCCTGTTAGTGTGATATACACAGGGTTGCTATCTTCAGTGTGGAACAACTAGGGACACCTTGCCAGCGACTCCTGGCACGGGGATACAAATCAAGCAGGGGGGTCTTGGGGTCCTCCCCATGAAATTTTGAGTGTCAGATATTTTATTTCCTGCATTTCAGTGAATTTTGCATGAATTTGTGCTTTTTTGTATCAATTGCAAAGTCCTCTGCCGCTCTGAACATGGATGTAAAGAAAATAATAAGTCAATAATTTAATTCTTCTTTACTATGTCTCATAAAACTGTTTTGGTTTGATCATTTTTCATGTCATTCCAAGTATGTGAAGTAGAGGTAGGCATTAGAGTGGGGTGTGCATACTGAATCAGTAAGGGGCAGTGCATTTTTCCCCAATACATGACAATCCCTGCATTATAAAGGGCAGGCGACAGCCCTAAATATACATCAGTATGACACCTCGAGTTGTGGACTGACCATGAGCATCCTCCTCTGTCTCTGGAAGAAGTACTGTCGGTGTCTGATTCGTCTCTGGATCTCATTCCTCCTCTGGACGTTTGCGGTGTTGATGTCTCTCCTGCGCTTCAGCAGCAGGTAGGTCATGAGGAAAGTGAAGGACCGCAGGTGCTCCTCTGACTCCATTTTGACTCCGAGTTCAACCCGGAGGCAGCAGCACGACACACATTAAATAATGAATCTAATGTAAACAAAGCAGCTCAGCAGCTACGGTCATTTGCTGTTCAGTGTACTACTTCCGCTTTTTTCTTCCTGTTTCTGTGTGTAACCAGCAGAGAGGTGCTGCCATCTAGTGGCTGAAACTGAGTAACGGCTGAGACAATGTCTATTCTGAAATGGGCCATTCTGCATAATGTGCACTTATTTTTGGTACATAAAAGGGACAGTTCACCCCAAAATCAAAAATGCATATCTTTCCTCTGGCCTGTAGTGCGATTTATGTGTAGTGTATTTTTCCAGAAATCATGACCCGGTTACTCAAGTCAATCCACAGACCTTGTTGTGAGCAGTTTCATGCAGGAACTATTTTCTTTCTGCAATAGAATCTACTGGAACTACTTTAGGATCTCCTGCAACTACTTTCTTTCTAATAGAAATAAATAAATAAATAAAGAGATACTGCTGTTGAGTTTTTCAAATGTATTTTTTAACACTTTGAACACCAGAACATGCCTTCTAGTTCCATTATATCACAACCGATATGTCCAAAACTCCTAACTCACACCAAAACAGAAAAGATGGATAAACAGCATTACAGGCCAGAGTGAAAATATGTAATTTTGATTTTGGGGTGAACGGCCCCTTTAAAGTATATTTTGGTGCAAATATACTTTTAATCCGAGACAGAATATGCAGCATTGTTTGTAAACATACCATCTTCTACTTTGTCTGTGGACTGTGTGTTGTGCTCCAATTTGTCAGTGTCTGGCCCTTTTCTTTGCTTAACAGACTAGACACAAGAACACAAGTTCAAATAAATAAGTGAATATCAATGTGTAGAACTCCTCTCCTGTATGCCACGTTTATTCCCTTAAATGTTTTCTGCTACAGTGCCTTCATCAGGACATTATATGTGACTGGCTTCTGAGTAACTGTTTAAAATAAATGGTTAACAAAATCAGAAACTAATGACACAGAGCGTTAAATCAGCATCCCTCTCAACAAATCATGAAAGTGATGAGCTAAAGTAAGGAGGATTTATTGTAGTGGAGTGCATTAGATATAGATCAGCACAAAGTGTTACTTTCTAATCTGAGCATTTCATGGCAAAGACTAAACAATAATGGAATCAGTCTGGACAAACACTGTGGATCTTCAGGAGTACGTTTAGTGAGAGGAGCTGATTGTCCTTCACACTGCAGCACAGCAGCTGATGCTTAGTCACAGCAGATGTCGATTTCTCATCTCTTCCACTTTAATAAGTTCAATAACAGACTTCAAGCAATATGTTTTACAATTAGTGTTAATCTTCCAAACAATACAATTATTGGGTTTTGTGTATCTGTGTGTTTTGCTTATTAGGAGCTGCGCAGTTCTGCTGCTGGCCTGTCTTGTATTTGCCAGTGCTACGAGGAAATCTGCCTTACCATGCAAGAAAATAAAGAAAACTTTGTGCAAAGGTCGAGTCCTACGCCATACTTCCTCAATTGGCATTGTGGGCTAATGGTCCTGATGGTGGCGTTACAGCAGAAGTTTAAAATTAATAACAAATCAGTCGTACATGCTACCACTTTGCAACTTTGACCAAATGTAGGTCTATTGATCAGAAATGTCCAGATACTGACAGGAATCATTAAGTCCTTCATTTTATTTTCTCAAAAACTAGAAAACTAATTAAAAATTTCTCCTCCCACATTTCTTTCTCAGTTGACACGTAAGTCGCTACACTGCATCTTCAGACTGTCCCCCACAAACCATCCAGCCCAATTTTTTAATTTACTGAGCTCACAGAACATCACGGTATTTTACTGTAAACAGCTGCTGCAAATTCTTGCTGAATAGATCTTATGACAGTTAACAGGAATAGAGCATCTTTTCCCTTTACCTTAATGTGTTGTATAGCTTCTTGAGCATGTAACAGGTCTGCAAAGTCACAAAAAAATAAAGTCCATGCCAAGGGGAGTCACTCACTCCTACAGAAAACACTGCTCCTGAACTGCCTGAAGCGCCTCGATTGTAATCCAGCCTTTGTTCTGTTACTTGGTGACATCACTATGTAACACATCTGCATTGTGTACAGATAGTTTGGAACAGACTTTTGAATGGGCTCAGGGCCTTAAACAGACACAGGAGCTATAATAGAGCGTTTCAGACAGAGGGCTAATAGAGCTGTGGCCAGTTATGAGAAAAAATAATGTGAATGTTGAACATGAAAGCATGTAAATCGATTCTAGCAGAAAACCCTGAATAAAAGCATAAGCTTGACAACTTATGGAGCAATCAATATTTGTAAAAAAAACAAAAAAACAAAAAAACAAAAACAAAGACAGAGATGTTAGCTAGATGATGAAGTACACAAATTCTCACAGTTTTGTCTGGATAACTGAATTTTTGACACTTGTTTGAAAGCTGCCTTCACATGCAACTCTTGCCTCAGTCACAGTGTGAAGCCATCAATGGTTTTTATCAGGGCCTGTTCAGACCTTATTAACTGATCCCAAGTGGACTGCTTAGGACAGCTGCAGTTTAAAACGCATTTTTCAAACATGCTTATTTGCATTAAAAGCAGGGAAGTGAAACCACAACAGCAAATTCTTAATCAGTTGCGACTGCTTGTAGTCTGACTCACTGGATGCACACTGCAGGTATAGGTCCTGCTATTGGTTGCATGCTTCAAGCAGCATTGTGGCGTCAGCGACCTATTTTCCCCAGGAAACAAGAACAACCTCCAAGATGCAACCTACATGCTGAAAACAGAAAAGTAGGGACAAATGGTACAAATGTAAACGAGCTAACAGTAGCTTTTCTTTTGTGATGTAGTCATTTTAATACAAGAGCTCGCCTCCTGACATGCAAAGGTTCCACCAAAACAAGTTGCCGCTCTACACTGCTTTGCAGCAGCACTGTTGCTGCATCCTGGGCGTAGCGCCGCCCAAGACTTTCATGATTGGTTCACAGAAATGCAAACAAGGCTGGGAGTTGCAGAGAGAGGTCTGGCTATGCAAGACGAGTCTTCTTGTAAATTCGGCAATAAATGCAAAAAATGTATTTGCTTCCTCTGAACAGAAAGCTGCGACGCTCGGTGGTGCGTTGGGATGCACAGTTTTGCTTTCTCTCTCTCTCTCTCTCTCTCTCTCTCTCTCTCTCTCTCTCTTGTCTGTCATAAATGCCTTACTTTGCCATTTGTGAAGTGAAAAAACATGAGATTTCCTCACAGTCACAGAAGGGGCATCGTCCTGATCATAACTCCGTTATAAAATTCCAGCGCACCGTGGAGCTTCTCTCCTGCCCAGCTGTTGACAGCACAGGTAAAACATGTAGGTCATGTAGGCTGATTGAGGAGTTTATTGTGGCGCTGATCTAAAAAGAAGGAACAAATAAACGTCCAAATGGACTTTTATAGACAATGAACTGACAAAATAGCCTAAGTGTTTATTTCCATATAGAATGGGGAAGTGAGATACGATCAAAAGTGGTCACTCAGGGTGCATGTGGTGATGTAGTGTAATACTAGAATACTCAGACCTGTCCACTTGTGATTGGATCACTGAGGACGCAAGATAATATGAGTTCTGAACAGGGTCTCAAGTAATATTTCCTGTTCTTTAGGTGTTTAGTAGTTATTTGCAATCAGGTAACATTAGGTTAGAGGTTAGAGAAGGTACGCAGAAGGTAATTAGTTACTCTAGGATATACTGTAGATTGCTGTACATTCAGAAATTATGAAAAAAAAACATACAGGAGACCTAGGACACAACTTTAACTCGAGTGATAAAGAGCTCTGCAGCTGCGTTCTCAAACTCTTTTGCGTCCATGTTCCCACCTGGGCCCCGTGTCTGAGCTCCAGCTATGGCCTGAGCTAGCCTGTATGGAGAGATCTTGGCACTGGCCTCCAGGTAGCATATTGCCTTGACATTAGCCTCCAGACAGGAATTAGCTTTAGTGTTAGCATTTGCACAGTAGTTTGTGTCCGAGCCTTGGGAAGTCTCCAAGGCTTCCTTCAAAGTCCCCAGCACTGCCAGGCAGAGCGCCCGTGAGGCCGGCCCTTCGTCAGGGCAGCACACCTCAGCGTAAAGCCTCTGAGCCTGCCGGATGTAGTCCGAGAAAACTGCACACGTGAGCACGCCGTGACGGAAGACGTCATATGGGACGGCCTCATGGTCCTGGCAGTGGAGGCGTCGAAGGAGCGGGGCGGAGGTGGAGGCAGGGACTCCACCCTCACTGCACAGGCACTGCAGAGTCTGTGTGTAGAGGCCTCCTCTCACTCCTCCTCCTGTCGGGCTGTCAGCGCAGGGGCCTTCAAGGCCTTCTGGGGCCTCGACTGGGCGTGTACGAGGTCCAGTGAGGTTCAAAAGGTCGTAGGCCACACGGACATTGTTGCTGAAGGCAGATCTGTGTTTAAAGGGGATAAAAGAAAGCAAACCATTGGTTTGTTTTAGACAGTTAGAAGGGAACACTTGTATTTAACTGTATTATAATGTAATGTAATGTAATGTAATATAATATAATATAACATAATATATAACAACAATAGTGAGATTCGCTTCACTGTACTACTGACAGGAACTGAACAATGATAATCAGAGGTAGGATGATAGAGCACTTTTTCAGCACAGGCTCTTAATTGGCAATATTATGACACATTTTCAATCCAAGCATCATAGTTTTTAATAGTGATATTGTATTTCTTTATTATTTGCTCTTTTACAGTATTTTTTAATCAAATAGTGATGTCTAAGGGACATGTAACAGGGACACATTTCTTTGAGAAAAGGGAAAAAGAATTGATGCTGAATTGCATTTGTCAATGCACAAATTAAATATGCACATCGTGGGCAAATACTGCCTGTGCTGCTACATACCTGTAAGGGTATACGAGAAAATATGTTCTAGGTACATGAAGATATTTGCTTAAAACCAGACCATCCGGGGTTGCCAAGTTAAATTATGACTAGCCGAATAATTAAATATGTCTGTTAGTACGGTGAGGGAACATAAAAGTGTTTCATCGTTACTTCTATTAAAATAATATTCGCTTCATTGTGAAAATGTCGTAAATTTGCACAGACCTCTGGGAGTGATGAGCCAGCCGCAGGTGCCACAGCGCCCGGTTAAGATGCTGCTGCTCCTGCGCTCCAGCGTTCAGCGGGCCGTTGTTCAGCTGATCTCCATCCCCGCATCCAGCTGAGCCGGTGGTCTCTGTCACCGATGCGAGGTGGCAGAAGTGGTCGGCGAGGAACCCGATGGGATCGTCCGATCTGGCCTCCACCATTTTCAGGATGGCCCCGCGGAGCAGCTCTCCCACCCCGGCCTGCGACAGAAACTCCCTGTCGCTGTCCGACTTGGTGGCTTTGCCCTCGGGCATCCCTGGAGGAGTCGCCCCCGATCGGCGCTTCTCCTTGTCCGCCATGATGATGACGTCTCGTGTCGCAGCAACAGCAGCGGAAGTGATTTAAAGCTGACTGGTCAAAAGACAGGAAACGGACCAGTAGATTGTTTATTTATCTCCAGAAAACGTCACAAAAAATATTCCACATTTACAGGTGCCGAAAAGCCTCAAAACAAAACCGTTGTCCACAAAATGTTATCACCATGACGACCCACTGTCGATCTGGTTGCCAGGGACGCTGTTTGTTAAGTAGTGTGTGCGAGGCGCGTGCGTGTGGGCAGCCAGCCACTTTATATCATCACAGAATTTTCTTTTTGTTTAACGGATATTTTATTTAATGTTTTTCACTTCAATATGGTAAATGAGGGGACATAATTTTATTCTAAATCTTTTATTTTTACTTGCTAAATAATACAGATGCTCATCTTGCTTTGCCATGGGGGCTACTTTTACAAAATGACAGGAGGCCAGGAGCAAGTTAATAAATTAATATTAAAAATAACATTAATTACTAGATAAAATAGGTATTAAAAGACCCATAACTTATCTTTCTTTAAAGTTATTTATATTTAAATTACCTGACTTATTAATTAAATTGGTTTAAGGTTTGATTTAATTACTGCAACTGCATTTTAGCTGTGAATACTTTTGTAATAATAATAATAACAATGATAATAATAATATAGAGCAATCATTCCCATAGACTGGGTCAGGACCCACAGGTGGGTCACAGGAGATTTAATTTGGTTCCCCAAATAAATAAAAGACCATGAAGGAAATTCTGCAAATTTAATATTTATATGCAGTACATCTTTTATAACGCATTTAAAATGCATCTATTGCTTTACTGAGGAAAAAGGAGCCTGTTAATTCTATCTAAATGAATTTATATTATAAAATAGGCTAAAATGTTTTAACAGGTGTCTGTGTTCAATAAAGTGTCAAGATAATATAGGGTGATGAGCAAAAGGCAGTAAAAATGGTCATGAATGTTCAGTCATGCATATACTTGGGTTGCGATTGTTTGTCATGTTTAAGAAGTGGTTCCCTCGGGGGGAAAAAGTTTGGTAAACACTGATATAGAGCACTTTAGGTTAAAAACATAAAGATCATATTTAAGCTCTTTTAGTATAAAATACATATTGATGGGATCAGAATGATGAATGATGTTATTTTTGCTGCTTCTCAGATAATAATGTTGTCTTCCTCTGCAGAGCTCACCATCTGGTCCTACTGCACTTTGGACAGCCTGAAAGGCCATCACACAAAGATCAACCTTCTCTGTTACTAGCAGCTTCATTTATATATTTTATATGGCATGTCATATATTTTCTTTATGGCTATTACCCATGCACACAAACAAAGCATATTTGAACTTCAGAGATCACTCAATAGGAGGCAAAATAAAGTTAAAAAAAAAACAAAAACAATAGTTAATTCCATCAAATACATAAAGATCACACAATATTCAAACGTTTAATGTATATAAATAGCCCATGTTACTCTTTAATGAAATAGTTAAAACTACATCCACATCTCCTGTCACATAGCTTCACACAAAAACACCTGGATGGCTACAAAAGGCAGTGACACACATCAACAGAAAATAAAGTTAGACAATGCCTCTCAGTCAACAAACTCATGTATGGTACATTCAAACAACAAATACAGCAGTTATCAATTTTCCCAGCTACAAGATCAATATCACCTTTGCTTGTTAAAAATATGGAGCCATTTCTAAAACCTTAACTGTACAGTTGTATTTTACATTTGCATGACACATGGAAAAAACTACTTAAATAAAGATATAAGCATTATGAAGAAAACTAAAAAGGCGTGTTAACTTTTTAAATCATTCAATACATGGTTAAGTCTGAATAAAACAAACTGAATTATATTTTAACAAAATAGCTGCTTTGAACTATGTTGTGCAGTGTGGAGACTCAGTATTTTAGTTCAGGGGCTTCATATGACCTTTCTTGATGCTCAGTAGCAGACATACCTGCACGTATGATATGCAAATGTTGCTGCACCATACCTTTCTTTAACAGACCAAGACTTGCTCAATATTTATGATTTTAAATGCATCTTAAAAGAATATTCCACCCTTACATGATAATCCACTCAGTATGTACTCACCCCTATGCCGATGTGAGGATGGGTGAAGATCTTCAGTTCACAAAACAATCCTGGAGTTTCAGCAGAAAAAATAAAATGTATACGGATACACGGATAAAATGTAAAAAAAACAAAAAAAAACAAGCACAAAATGTCTCCCTCCTGCTCGTGTGGTGTAATCCAAGTGTCCGTGAGCCATGACAATAAAATTTAACCACAAAAGACGCCATTTACACCAGTTTTTAACTGGAATGTCAACTGTAGCATGCAGCCGGTAGCATGTAAACATGGCGTCGATCTTGCGATATTTTCACACGTGCATCCATTAAGAGATATACGAGGTCTTGCGATACATCGGCGCTATGTTTACATGCTACCTGGGAGGCTACAGTTGACATTTTGGCTAAAAACATGGTGTAAATGGCGTCTTTTGTGGTTAAATTTTAATGTCACAGCTCGCGGACACTTGGATTACACCACACAAACAGGATGGAGACATTCTGTGTTTGTTTTGTGTTCTTTTTTTTTTCACATTTTATCTGTGGTCACCATTCACTGCAACCCTGTTTTCTGCTGAAACTCCAGGATTGTTTTGTGAACTGAAGACCTGAAGACCGCTTTAAATAAATGTTAAGTTGACTCTGTAAACCAGTGTTTTATGATCGCTTGATTAATGAGGGCCATTTTATACAAGGTATCAAGTTTAAAATTGTATTACGTTTCAGCTCTATCATGGGCTGTAGTGTTGTATTTGCTGTCATAACGCATGTGCTGCATCATCAACATGTGCACAGAAGCCATTTGTTAAAGGTTTATGGTTCCCGTTGGTGAGGGCAGCTTTTTTCACGGCAGCCATGGTGCCATTGGTGTAGGTGGTGTGGGGAGGCAGGAAGTCTCTCTGCAGCTTGTGCTCCAACAGCATGTGGTTCTGAGGAGGGAGACCAAGGCATGCTCTGGAAAAAAAACAGAGTAAGACAGTTGTTAACTTCTGCCACTAAATGAAATACAAGAATTGTACCTCTGTGTATAAGCCAGAGTCCTTAAAAGCATAATTCTTTTGATTCACTGCTTTACATTGCTGTAAGACAGCCTTTTCTGATGGGAGACTGAAGTTACATCCCTTTAACCAAAGCCATCAAACTCCTTTGAGAAAAACAATACTTTTTCCTCAGAATACGGGAGTTGCTGGTCGACTACTTCCTCACTTAATTAATTAGTTTGTATTATTGTCTGACTTTGATGAACCTGAACTAGCCCTTTATTTTTTATTTTTTTGCATTATTGTGTGACTTCTTTTTTTTTTGACGTTTTAACCAATCAAGGCAGCCGTAGACAAGCAACTCCCATGTTCTGCAAGGTAAAATTACTGTTTTTGCTCATGGAGTTTGGTTGCTTTTGACAGCGGGATATTTGTCTTATATAAAGGCAGTTTCCTGTCAGAAAAGGCTGTCTACTGGCTGGGTAAAGCCATGGAAATATTCCTAATATTGTGCTCTCTTAAATCCACACTATGAAAGTTCTGCCACTAGGGGGCCCTCTCACATCAAAACAATAACAAAAGATTTAATTTGATGCCGTCTGAAGTGGCAAGGGATCATGGGAATTATTTTGTTCATTGTTAAACAACCAGCATTGCAGATGAAAATCTCTCTAAAGTGACTCCGGCAGAAATCATGTTCATAGAGGAGTTAATGTATGATGCAAATTTTATTCTTATGCAGGTTTGCCGACTTCCTTGCTCACTCTCTGACATATCCAACGTATTCCTGGAAACTACAACTAGAAACACGCAATTACCTTCAATTATTTCTGAATTTCTCTGGGTTTGAACATTATTTGAAATATTTAGACAGATCAACAAAATATATAACATAGGTCTTGTGTAGGCGGGCCTCTTTTTAAGTGGCTAAAATAGATTTAAACGGATACTGTCCACAGCTGTTTTTTCTTAACTTCTGTTTTGGTACTCTAAACTGGGGGCGTGTCAACTGCCATCTACTATAGGTAACACACCCACTATGGATAAGAACCTCATGCAACGCTACTTCAAAAAACCCAAACTATCCCTTTAAGAAATCAAAGTCTTGTCCATACCTCATGATGTTTTCTATGCAGGCTCTCTGCCGGAAGAAGGCGTTTACAACCGGGGTCCCCGATGGAACGAGGGGGGCCTTGCAGAGGAAGGAGAGCAGTGCCAAGACGCTGTGGAAGGACTGGAAGTCCTCCTCCCCTTGGGGTCGGACAGTCACACGCTGGCAGAGCTCCGTCAGTATCACCAGGTCCAGGATGATTGGACTGGCTAATAGAGAGTCCTGTGTCCAACCAGAGAGATGAGGTGAGTTTAATCGTGTAATAGAGGGGGAAATGAATGGTTTAAGACATTTATCAATACACAGAACTCCTTAAACATGCAGGAATAGAATGTAGCCTCTAGCAGTGTCTTTTCAATGCTACCATTAACAGCTGCCAAATCAGACATTTTCAAATTTTTACAGATAATGCCTTTAATGCAAACTACGCTGATGCATTGTTTGACTGTTGTTGGATCCACGTGCCAACAGCTTAAAGGGTAACTGCTGTATTTTTCAACCTCCCATGTTTTTGTATATACGTGACTGATGGGGACAATAATTCCTGAAATTGGTCCAGTATTGAGGGAGGCTGCTGCAGCTGTCAGAAACAAAACTGAGCTACAACATAAGCCCTTCAGGCAGCGCACTGTCAGAGTACTTCCACTAGAAGTGCTTGTTTTTGCCGCTGACAGGCTCAGATTGTTATTGTAAGTGTCTGACAACATTATGGAAAGGATCCCTGCATAGGTAGATCTTTTTGTTAAAGAGTACGATCATTTTATTTTACTAGAAACGGCTGCTATATCACTCTCTGCTACCAGACTCTATTTACAGATACATCAGAGTCAGCGTGACTCTGTGAGCACTGTGGAGAGAGGTCAACTACTGCTAAGTTAACTCAACCAAGAGACACAGTCCCAAACTGTTACAGTTTGCATAATCTCCCATAATTATTTTGATGGCATGAGTTTTTTTTGTGGTAAAATGAGACAATCCTGGTGAAAATTGGTGCAGTCCATCTGTTGCTTTCAGCCAATTCATGTCAGGCAAATTCAACACACTGTGGCTTTAATAAATAACACTTAATTGACTGTATATTCTTTTCAAAACAGGTAGCTCATTTTGTAATAACATCATCTGAATTAATGTAGTCTGACACACAGATGAAGTGTGTAAACGTTAAGAAGAAAAGATGTTATTTTGTGTGTAGGAATGGTGGTGGGCAGGCTGAAGCAGCTGTGCCAGCGAAACATAAAGGAACCATGTCAATGACTTGAAGATGTCTCTTTAAATTATCTCCAAGACTGGTTCAGAGGGATTAACGGTAAGCTCCAGCACTCCTGAGCCTCCTCCTCCACAGCTACACTCAGATAATGAGGAAAAGCTCTGATCATTGGCTTCAGCAGCAATTAGGAGCTTGAACTCCTACAATGGAAACGGTTCTGATGTGCTAGATTTGCCTTTTTCAGATAGATGTTTTACAGAAACACTGACCTCACATGTGTTGTGCAGTGCGATCGTATTCGTTCCTCCCATCATTATTTCAGACGTGTATTCATCCATGGCACGCTTGCTGTCTCCCACATAGGGAACATACTTAATCACCACCTGAAATAACACACAGAGAGACAGTTAATAAGTCTGATCGGGTGTTTTCTGTAAACATCCACGTGGAGCTCATTATCCGCCTGAGTCACTCACGCAGTGGTCAGGTTTCTCTCCAGGCTGGTACAGTATGGGGTTTGACTGGACCATGTCATCCACCACGTTGCTCTTGGAGATCTCTTTGGAGCGGAACTGCTGTGGGGCAGACAGGTTCTTTCCGTCGTTGTTGCCGAGGTGATTGTAGCTGACGATGGAGGTCGGCTGTCGAGGGGAAGAGGAGCCTATTAAAATCTCTTTGTTCAGGAAATACATGGAGCTGAAAGATGTTAGCTGTCATCTTATTATCATATCATCTGCTGGGAGAATCACATTGTAACTTTTCCGCGTATTTTTTCCCTTATCTAAAGGGCACATTCCTTTATTCTTTGGGTGTTTTAGTTGGTTTTTTTTGTAGCTTCTCAGAAGTGTCTTGATTATGAAGTTCCATCCATCCATCCATTTTCTGTAACCGCTTATCTGTGAGGGTCGCGGGGGGCTGGAGCCTATCCCAGCTGACTTTGGGCGAGAGGCGGGGTACACCCTGGACAAGTCGCCAGTTCATCGCAATTTTAGAGTCACCAATTAACCTATTATGCTGCATGTCTTTAGACTGTGGGAGGAAGCTGGAGTACTCGGAGAGAACCCACGCGGACACGAGGAGAACATGCAAACTCCACACAGAAAGGCCCTGCCAGCTCGGGGATTCGAACTCAGGACCTTCTTGCTGTGCGGCAGCAGCGCTAACCACTGCGCCATCGTGCCACCCAATTATGAAGTCATATTTGCAAATCTAAACATTAAAATTAAAAAAAGTACCTATGTTTTAGTGTTAAAGTGCTATTTTCCCCAGCCCTTCTAAAAAAACGTAATCTCATATAACCTGAGATAGGTTTGTAAACAATGATGTTGCCTCACATTAACCCCCTCAGTTAAGAGAGGGGAAGGCAGGGCACGAGCACTCAAACCTACATCAGTGCTTTTTGCTAATAGCTGAGTGTGAGTTTCCATTTGAAAAACACAGAAAAGAACACAGATAGAGTTTTTTTGTGTTGAGATTTTCCTTAAATGAACCAAGGACAGCGGGTGTATGCTAAACAGATTGTAAAACCTGAAAGGCAAATTTGTGGTTTTGGGCTGCATAAATATGAGTGAGTGACGTCACTAAAGTTCTTAAACATATTCCCATTTGATACTTTCAAGTGTAAAATACAGTAGTTTACGGTGCAATTTCCTGATCCTGACATTTACAATAGTCAAGTAAAGTCAAATTTATTTCTATAGCACATTTAAAAAATGCTCTGACTGAAGTGCTATTCAATAATAGGCAATAGAAAACAACTCAACAGAGCAGACAACAAAATCAGGCATATACCCAGGCAGAGATCAGGATAAAATCAGTGAGTAATGCAAAAAATAATAATACAGCTATTATAGTAGCAGCGATTTAAGTATATTCAAAGACCAGAGAAAAGAGTTGGGCCTTGAGCTGTGCTTTGAACGACTCAGTAGAGATCTGATGTGGTGGGGCAGTTTGTTCCCCAGAGAATGGGAGCCAATCCATGAACCATAACCCATGTACTGAGGCCATCTGCCCTCTGCAGCGGCCCAGGTTCAATTCCAGCATGTGGCCCTTTGCTGCATGTAATCCCCTGTCTCTCTACCCCCTTTCCTGTAAATCTTCAGCTGTCTCTCCACATAATAAAGGCAACAAAGCTTCTCTTTTTTTAAAAGGCAGATAGTAAGGCTTTAAAATGAACTGACAGGGGCCCAGTGGAATGAAGCAAATACGGGGGGATTACTGCAGTGTCACGTTTACAGGAACCAGTTCAAAACCTTGTCACAGCGTTGTGCACATACTGCCGACATGAGATTGAAGACTGGCTGATTCCTATGTACAAGGAGTTACCGCACTCAAGGCGAGCGGTAATTGTAAAGCACTGGCTGCGTCTAGCAGCGAAAAGCATGGATTACGTTTTCAGAATCTTGGAATGGTAGGAAGGGTTTTACTTTTGCAAAGGCTCACAGTTGGAGAAAGCTGCTTCTCTACTGTTTGTCAAACTTAAACACATAAGCTTGCCATGGTTTTTTGAACAGGGTTTCCACAAAAGATGACAGTGGGATGAGCTCCCCACACCGAGTGCTGGTGGATACAGGAGGGCTAAAGCGAGCAAACCTCAGTTTTCAGTTCATTTATGATCAGGAAGTTTTGGGACATAGTCTTTAATATCCGTTGTATTTTCACTTAAATTCTTGTCTTAAATAGAAAACATCATTCTCAAATCACTAAATCCCTGATCTCAGTGTCCTTAGCTTTTCTTGTATATCATTACCCTTTAATATCATCCGCCATCAGCATCCTTTTTCTCACCTTGATACCTGCGCTGACCAGAAAGTCCACCAGCACTGATTTGATCTTGGTCTGACCAGATTTGAAGTCATCTCCTCCAATGAACACCCCTTTCTGCACGGCCAGCTCCACGGCTCCTGGTACAAAAGTGTTCTGCGGGGAGCCGTTGATGTAGGCGCAACCCTCCAGTATACTGGCCACTGCAAACAGAGTGGAGGGAGAAACCTCTGCTCCAGCCTAATGGATGGAGGAAAAACAAAAAAAACA